>JASDQU010689298.1:0-12971 GCA_032191745.1 Picea mariana | reverse complement strand
ACAGAGAGAACTTGGGAACCTATAGGGAGGCTTGATATGATTCCGTCATTAGGAGGAATAGGGTTATTCAAAGGAAAATTGGTAAACCTATGTGGAAGGCTCGCTCAGATACCTATGAATGAAAATGGAACTTCGACAGAAGAAGATTTTGAGATTATTCAATTTATTGAGGAAAATGCCCCATTTATCATGTTAATAGGAAAACCTTGGATTGACAGAGATCAAGCCAGATGAAGGGAAGAAGAAGAAGTTTTGGAGCAAAAGAAACAAGAATTAAAATATTTCAAGACCAGAAAGATCGCACAATTGATTGAAGAACAGGAGAACAAATTGAAGATATTTGGCACTAGATACCCTGATGTCGAAGCTGCAAGAACACTAAAATACCCATAGAAGACTGAAGTACTTACTCTAGATAAAGAAAAGGTATTACCCCTGAATCCTAGGAAAGAATCTCAACAATTCCCAGTGACTATGTTAAAATAATATACAAATCAGAATGGAAAACGACATACCTAGTCGAAGCTCACTGGAAAGAAGGCTAGAAAGCTAAGTAAGAAGAGGGATAAGATTGAAAAGTTATAGAAGGTTCTAGAGGGAACTTCGCAGAAAGAAAATTTTCAAAATTGGAGCTTCGTCAGGATATCATAACAGTGACACATGGTACTTCGCCAGGGCGAAGCAATATAGTTGTTGGGATCAATATATCTGTTCGAATGCCACTCCGAATGGGTCAGAAAGAATTTATAGCTCAACACCAGACCATTGGACCATGTCATAACAAAAAGAACAAGATTTAATGAGGCTTCAGACCCGTTAAAAGAGAACCGTTTCCGAGTTTCCTACTTATCCTGTCGCGCCATGCACGGAGAACACTTTTTCTAACTAAGAGTTTGATCCCACAGACTAAGTGAATTGTATATAGTGATCATTGCACTATTGTTGTTTGTTCTAGTGTCGTATCTAAGTTCATCATGACCCCAATAATTTTAATCCCAAGAGCGTATGTCTAACGAGCTCACCACAGTTGAAGAATTAGTAACAAAAGTTCTCCTCAACTTAATGGCTAAAATAATAATGTTAGAGAGAGGAGTGTCTATAGGTGTACAAGCATCTTCGATGAGAGGACTACTGGCCTCTCCATCCAATGCTCGATCTGGTCCATCTCAACCAGTAGATGAAAAGAAAACTAAGCATAGGGATGATCTCATGAATGCTAAGTTAATTCTGAGTATACTACCCACCTATCTACCACCTCTAAGTGGCGCAATCAATTGAGACAGTTTTCCTAGAGATTTTGAGTACACCTTGGTCACTATGTACCTCCAAAAAGGGATACGTGTAGTTCACATAGATCAAGAAAAGATAGCAACGTTGAAGTTTAGTGACTTCAACCTCGGCAAGAGGAAGGTCTATAGCATGCTCTCCCCACATAAGTATCCGACCAGGACCAAGGGAAAGAATTCCAAGATAGTTCCTCAATCATGGACCCATAGCCTCACACAGTCCACACTACTCAACGTCATGAAGACCCCGCACTTCGAAAGGCACCAAGAAATGAATGCATGCGTCAAGCTACTGCTGTCTTGTTACCATGGCGGATACTTATGGTTAAACCTCCATATCACAGTGGATCTGACATTTATCAATTGGATCATAGGGATAATCATGCAAGGCCCTGACCCACATGATTTTTAACCAGGAAAAGCCTTGGATCATGCTCTTGCACAGAAGATTAAATACACCTACAGAAATGTCGAGAAGGGCACACAAGGCTACAAGGTAGCTTCTATCTAGAGCGACGCAGTACGCCTCACCTGGAAATTGATCGCAGTAAAGTTGGTGTGAAAGAATCGACCCACCCAAGTCACTAGTTTCATAGTCAACCTCATAGGGAAGTGCGCAGAAGGACTTTAGATGAATTGGGTGCAGTACCTGGTAAACCAGTTAGAACTAGATTGCAGAGAAGCCCAAGATCAGGGACATGAATTCCACTTTAGTTGGCTATTGATCCTGGTCGATTTCATTGCATGGGAGATGCCGGAAGGTGCAATATTCTCGGACATTGAGTTGTTTGAACCTCTGGCCATGAATTTCAGTACACTGTGGTACTCGAATGACATGAATAAATAGTGGCAGTCAAATGTCGTGGTCCATATGCATTACAACCATTTGAAGGTAGCCATCTAGTCCGAGCCTCGTATGACCCCAAATACCCTTCACAAGTTTTATCCCTTAATGAAATTCAGCGCAGACCACCATTTTATTTACATCACAGCGCGTATAGATGGACAAAAACAACAACTGCAATCATACTACAAGTTGATGGAGGATGAATTGGAAGAGATTACCAAGGAATGGTTGGTGGACCTCCTTGTTCCTGCAGACCCTGTAGAGATTTATGATGTTGACAGCCCAGAAAAAGCGCAAGATACACCCAGACCTAGCAAGACAAAGAAGACTGAAGAGGGTCAGGATATAAATAGTACCTCAGCCAATAGTAATTCCATCTCACCTGAGCAAGGAGGTGATGGCGGAGAGATAGATGGAGAAGAAGTTGAAAAGAAGAAAGGTGAGGTTATACTACCTAGAGGCAAGGAGGACCCCTCAAAGAAAAGGAATTTTTCCCCACCAAAACCCTCATCCCAGAAGAAAGTGAAAGAAACCATTACCAAATTTGAGACCACCCTCACCTCAGACGACTTTGAATTCATCGTCACAACACTAAATGATGCTTCATTGGAGATAGCAGAGAAGAAAGAAGCTAAGAAGGAGGAGTTGTTCAGTCAGATTAAGGATGAGTTCCAAGGGGTGCAACAGGCATTATAGTCCAACCGTACAGTTTCTATTGTGCCTCTATCAGTAGGAACATCAAAACTGGGAGACGAGCCAGCTCAACTCCACCAGATCGCTGATACAATTGAATCTCGCCTTCGACGAGCTCAGGAAGAGACAACACAAGCCACCCAGGATTTAGTGCAAGTACAGAAAGACTATGAGGAGAAACACAGTGCTATATAATGGGAAAATATTTCTCTGCAAGTGAAGTGGGATGAAGAAAAAGAACATTTATAGCAACGAAAGGAATAGTTGCTTGTCGAGCAACTCAAAGTAAAGGAAATGGTTCACAAAGCACTTCGATCTGTGATAGTCGTTGAATTAAAATCCAAAGAACAAGATCCACAGCAGGTGGCATAACTCGAAGAGGTAATCCAACAGCTCCAATAGTGCATAGAAGACTTGGAGCTCCACACTGTGCCCGAGACCCCTTAAGATGTAAGAGACCTAAGGGAAGAAACTGCCCGCAGTGCAGTTGACAGATTAAAATCCCTTGCCTTGGAGTGCAAGAAGCTAAGTAATCAGAACACCTAGACATATGAGAACCTCACCGAGAACCCATAGAGTTGCATCTCAAGGAATCAAAATAACACGCAAACACACTACAAGCGCAACTGAAAGCCCTGTCAGTCATAGAAAGAATGAAGTGGTCTCAAGAACAATGTACCACCCAACAACAAATCCATATGATTCAAATTAGAGTGATGGAAATTACTCAATGACTTCAACCAGTACAAGATAAAGCGTGCCAGTTATTCATAGAGGTTGAAAGTCGAGGAGTAGAGATAGAATAGGTTGTCATTGCAGCATAACAACTCCTAGAAGGGCCTGTGAATGACACAGTGATATAGGAATTCAATGAGAAAGAGGTCATAGCACAGAAGTAGGTCGAAGCAGATCGATCCAAGATCGATTCCTTCAAAGTAGAACTGGTCAGATCAGAGTGACTTGGGATGAGTCACAGGTGAGTGTTGGGGGCCTGTTGGCCCTTGACTAAGTTTTGGAAGACTCTTGGTCATAGTGACCTATTTTGGGACTTCGACAGCCTATCAAAGGAGGAGCTCAAGACAAAGCGGATATCACGAGATTGAGGCCCACTTTTGGGTCCCTTTTTGGGTTTTTGGGAATATGTAATGGGAATGGGATGTCGGCCCATGGGTTTACCCATGTTTAGGCCTATTTTGTATGTATAAATAGAATGATATGCAATGTAAGGAAGGAGTTGAATAGTGCATCTATGTGATGTGAATGTATGCTAAGTGCGAGCATAGTCTATAAGTGCTTTGTGCATGACTGTAAGAGACTTGCAGAGCTAAGTGAAGGTCCTTGTATAAGATTGTGGAGGGCTTAGTGCTATAACGCAAGGAAGAAGGATCTAGCGAGCTGCGCAGATATTTTTTCATGTGCAGAGTAAGGATTTCGATGGCTTTGTTCTTGTAACCGATTTACTGAAGACAATAAAGAAGAAGAGTTGGTGGACATAGCCCCAGGGTGGGAGTGAACCACGTAAATGTTGTGTTGTATTTCTTTGTACTTTTCTTAATGTGTTTATGTCTTTTTTTTCCAAGAGCTTTAAGATGATTAGACAGATATTCTTATGCTTAGTGCTAATGATATGTGAGAATATTATATCTAATCCATATGGATGTGCTTAGTGCTTGATCTTCTATATCTAACCTATCTATTGATGCTAAGTGCTTAAGTACGTTATAACAGTGTGAATGCTGCGAAGCATTGTTTTATCAGCGAAGTGATTAATGATTATATATTGAGGAACTGACGGTGCTAAGTGCTTTATTAAGTAGTACAATCACATATCTGTGTCCCAGCTAAGGTTGCAGACACCTAAGTCTTGCAACTACCCCTGCCTCTACCTCGAGTGAGACTTCATCTGCTTCACAAGTGCTGTCGAAAGGGATGGTAGTTAGGGATTTGTTAGTGTATTGTTGTAGCGTTGAACCCTGGGTCTACCCCTATGCCAACAAAGGGAAATTGTAAGAGTTACTGGTAATGTTCTCAAAAACTGCTTGGCTTGCTTCCTTCAATTTTTCCCCTATCCAGATAGACGAGTACCTCTTTTTTATTTAATGAGCTTGAGGAGGGTAACACATGCTCGATACAACTCACCTTTGGTAAGTCCCTCTTTCTTTATTTAATGAACTAGAAGAAGTAAGGGTTCGGTCCATATGGGCCCTTCAATGTATGATTGTTTAACAAGTCCAGAGAAAGAAAACTCAGTGATTTTTCATGTTTAGAGAGTCTGAAAAGAACTTAAAGACGAATCCAATGTTGTCCTTTTTCATAATATTAGTCTTGCGAGGCCGAAAAAGGAGACAAATTATCACTCAAAAGATGCCCTTTCAAACCTTTTAATGAGTGGGAAAGGAATCAAGATCACTCGGCAATATTTTCACATTTAGAGAGTCTGAAAAGAGCTTAAACACAACTCCAGGGGTTTCCTTTTTCGTGTATCCATGCGAGTCCGAACAAGAGATAAAAGGTTACTCGGTGCATTCTCGTGTTTTTTCTGAGCATGAGAATGAATGAAAAACCATGCTCATTAATGCAACAAGATAACCAAGTATTTATCAAAACTTGCCATGACAAAAAACTGCACACCCAGGGTATTAAAAATGCCTCCAAAATATTTCTCAAAACCCAAAATAACTACGTCTTTGGAAAAAATGAAATGTTATAATAATAATATGGGGTAAAAATTTCTTTTACCATTTCATTTGTGCAAAGATTTGTAGTAGTGGATAAATTGAGCTTTGGAGGGTGAATCTTGCATTGATCAGTGCCGGATTTACGGTCAACTATTTGTGTCGCCGTCTGGACCAAGTTGGTGCTCTTCTTCCTTTCTTTAATTTGCATTTTTTTAAAAAAATTTTTAGGCAATTACTGGGCTTTAAAAATGATGCCATGGGTTGTCTCAAGCATTCAAAAGGGATCATCGCTCCCCTAGAATGGTAGGGGGAGTGTTGCCCATTTTTACAATGCTCCTCCAAGCATAGAGAGAGAGCGCCAACGCTCTGATGCAGGTGTGGAGGGGGCACTGCCCAAAATTCTTAAACAAATGCCAAAAAGGCCCAAAACACCCCAACGCTCCATCAAAAGGGTAAGGGGAGCATTATGCTAACAGGATAGCACCCTGGTGTCCCATTTAAGGGAGCATTGGTGCTCTGGTGTGAGAACAAAGGGGGCGCTAGCATAAAAAATAAAGAAAAAAGATTTTTTAAATTTATTAATTGCCCAAAAATTGTCAAAATAGAATGACTAATGACTTTTGATTGATGTTGATTGTAGGTAAATTTAGAAAAAGTCATGATTGAGTGCAAATAAATAGAGCATGAGCTCAATTATGTGGCCTCCTTGCAAAATCCTTGATCAAGGGTTGCATTGAGGAATTGCAGTCTCCTCAAGTTCTTTAAAATGCAAAAGATGAAGAAAGATGTTCTTCTTCTCGAGTATATGATCAAGCTGTGGAATGTTGCGGAACAGGGCTTCCATATTGGAACGCAACTTCTTAACATTGAGTTGGAATATGTGTACTTCCTGACCAACCTCTTGAGAAGAGGGGCCCCCATAGTTTTATCCAGATAGAGGGTACTTCCCGTGCCTGTAGAGGAGTACTTGGAAAACCACTATGTCCCAAGATCAAGATTAGTGGGAGGTAGAATCATGATCAAAGACATTAGGGATATACCTCTTAGATACATATTATTTTCAATTACGAGTATAGAGAGTAGCACCATCTCACACTTAGTTTCAAGATCATAGGGGGGCTATGGTTTACAGTGTCTGGAGCCAACCCTATTTAACTAGAGTGCAGGGTTCTTTCAGAATGTGAAGGAGAAAAATATGAGATGCAGAGCAGGGCAGAAGAAGAAGTTCAGATACAGTTCATTTCAGGTTTTGTTCTTCCTGGAACGCATTCCTCAGATGCAACCATAGATTGTATTAGCAGTGTGACTGGTGGGAGAGCCACGTATGGAGTGATGGACTAGTCTGTCTTCGAGGCTAGGAACAAAGTCATAGTTTAGTTTTACCAGTGAGTTCTTCACTTGGTTGATATGCCAATTGATCGTGATAGAAGACTTCCCATATGTCAGAGTGGATTTCTAGGGAAGCATGGACTTGGTCCTTCCAAATGGTGTGGAATGGGACGTGTCAGGTAAGAAACCAAAAATAATTTTGTCAAGTGTTTTTTGATTTTAAACGTATATTATTTTTTTTTGGGGGGGTACATAGAAGAGTTTTTAACAGACGTATTGTTTCATTGTGCAGATAGGGGAGAAACATGTCTAGAAGAGATACCAACATTGGGGAGTCGTGGAGACACTTAGATAGTAGTGGATCATGAGGCATCTGTAGGAGGACTCTGGGAGGTTGAAAGAAACCTCCAAGGTCTAACAATGGGTGTCCCTCCTCTTAGGAGGCAGGATGTTCCCTTACATGTATAGAGACACACCGTGGGAGTTATTGAGAGTCTCAACTCTTTACTGAGGCAAGTAGCCCATGCAGTGGTGTGCTACTCGGAGCACAATGTGATGCAATAGGATTAGGACCTCTCCAATGTTTTTTATAGTCTGTATGACAATGTTATGGGAATGAGGACCCAATATTTTTCCTTTCTATGTACCATTTTGATGTAATAAAAAAATTTCAGTCACGCCGTATATATACACATTTATGAGT
The DNA here is from genome assembly GCA_032191745.1 of Picea mariana. Taxonomy (NCBI): domain Eukaryota; kingdom Viridiplantae; phylum Streptophyta; class Pinopsida; order Pinales; family Pinaceae; genus Picea; species Picea mariana. The sequence goes on along the minus strand of JASDQU010689298.1, from coordinate 5,435 downwards.
TTTACAGTGCCAAATGATGTTTGCAAATAATGATGTATTTTATGTGACGTGTTTTAATTTACATGTGATGAATGATTTATTTCCTTTATGAAACCTCATCTTTGTGAGAGATACCGATCCATGATGTAATTGGCTAATGAATCCAAAGTTATATTAACTTGTCTTGGTATGTGTCGATATTCGATATAATCAAACATTCTTTCAAGACGACGAACTCGTAGATGGAGACGTAGTAGGATAGGATTGTGAATAGCGTATATTCAATTAAGTTGACAGACCACAAATTGAGAGTCTAGGTTGATGATCATACGAGAAATACCTAGGGAAGAAGCTTTGGTTAAAAGTGCGATGACAGCATGATATTCTGCCATGTTATTAGTTGTCGATCCTAAGAAAATACCTCATGAACTCACCAACTTGTCAGAGTGGTAAATGAACCAAGTTGTAGAAGCAATGTTCTGAGTGTGTCGATTAGCACCATCCACAAACCCGACAAAGATAGGAAAGGAAGATGTCATCTACGCATGCAAACACAAGAGAAAGTATAAGTGGCTCAGGAAAAAATTGTGCATGCAAGAGAAAAATACACACCAAACTAAAAATAAAATAGTGTACAAAAAATGTATGTTAGATGTCCTATGCATAGTACTTCTTAAGGTAAATCCCATTTTGGGCCTCACCAAGGGAGATTCTATAATAGTCAACTAGCTCATAGGTGCTTCTATGTAAAAAAAATTTCACGATGTAAGGACCATGCCACAGAGGTTCTAACTTCCCTATCCCTAACTTATCATGAGCCTGATCGTAAACTAGGCCTAGGTCTCCTTTTGCAAAAGTGCGAGGATGGACGGATTTGTCATATTGATTCTTGATTCTCTTTTGATATGTCTCATTGATGAGAGCAACATCACAACATGTTTCATCCAACCTAGTCAGGTGTAAGAAACATTATTCTTCAGTAGAAGTGTGGGGCAAGAGTTCTAATTTGAGTTTTAACGACAGAATTTCACACTCGATTGGTAAAAAAACTTCTATGCCATATACTGGCTGGAAAGGAGTGAATCCAGTAGCAGTTTTTACTGAGGTCCGATAATCCCAGAGAGTGGAGAAAAGTTGTAGATGCCAAGATGTCTTATTTTCCCCTACCATCCATTTGATCATAGTTTTAAGGACCTTGTTGATAGCTTCAACTTGTTCATTTGCTTGAGGATAGTACAAGGATGAGTTCTCATGGAGAAAACCCAACTTGGCATGCAACTCACTCATCATTTGGTTTTGAAAGTGTGAACCATGATCAATAATGATGGCTTATCGAACACCAAAGAGAGTGATGATGTGGTTGAAGAAGAAGAGAGTTGCAGTATGACCATCATTCAGAAAGGTAGGCATAGCCTCAACCCATTTTGTAAAGTAATCGATGGAAATGATGATGTAACCGTGCCCCCCGGCTGTGGTAGGATTATACTGCATGAAATCGATGCCCCATTTGGAAAAAGGGTTGATGGAAATAATAGGATGCAATGAAGCAGGGTGGGTGCATGATTTGTTATGAAAAACTTGGCAGGGTGGGCACTTTTTGACGGCCTCAATACAATCCTTGAAGATTGAGGGCCAAAAGTAACTGACACGTAAATTTTTCTGAGTTGTATCCATCCCAAAAAGGTGACCTCCATAGGCTCCAAGGTGACAGTCGTTTAGGACATGTTCACCCTCTTCATGAGTCAGACATCATCGCAGGATAGTTTCAATGATGGTGATATAAAGTGTCGTCGATGATGAGGTAGCGATGAGAATGGTGGAAAAAATGATGACATTCTTCATGAGAGATATTGGGATGAAAATGTTGGGTCTGGAGATAAAGAAGGATGTATCCATACCAAGGATCAGAGATGATAATGAGGAATAGAGATTCATCAGGGAGAGAATCTGTAGGCTCAGTGTCTTCATCAGCATGGGGAAAATCGCAGATGAGATCCACAAACACCAAGGACTTCTTCGATTTGGACTTAGAAAATTCAAGATCGAATTCCTGAAGGATGACGATCCATTTGGAGTATTTTCCCCTGAGAAATTGACGTGTCATGATGTGATACATGGGGTTTGAGTCCACAATAGTTTTGGTGGTGCGTAGAAAAATATAGTGATGAAATCTCTTGACAGCGATGATGGCTGCCAGAGCCAACTTCTCAACATGTGAATATCATAGCTCTGGTCTAGATAGACTTTTGCTCAAATAATATATCACATGTTCTTCACTGGAAGGGTCCTCTTGAACGAACACCATAGCAATAGTGGAAGTAGAGGCAACTAAGTAAAGGATGTAGTCCTTTGTATAGTCTGGAGGATGAAACAAATGAGTGTTGGTTAATGCATGCTTAAGAGCATCAAAATATAATTGAGCAGTGTCATCCCAGATGAAAGGGGCGTATTTCTACAACAATCGCATGAATCCTTTAGTAATCTCAGTGTAGTTACAAATAAAGCAGAGAAGAAAGTTTTCTTTCCCCTGCAAACTTTGGAGTTGTGTCAAGTTATTAGGTGGGGGTAAATCCAGGATATCCTTAATCTTTAAGGGATCCACCCGAATTCCATCCTTGGAGACAAGGAAGCTGAGGAGTCGACCTGATTCGACAGTAAAAATGCACTTATGTGTGTTCAAATGGATATGGTAGAACCAACATCGAAGAAAAATAGCTCGTAGATGACTAAAATGGTCTTATCAACTGGATGAATGGGAAGGTAAGTGGTCGAGGTAAGGTTCTGCAATATGTTTGATATCATGGAAAGCATATGACATGGCATACTGGAATGTAGCACCGACATTTTTGAGTCCAAATGAAAGTTTCCGATAGGAAAAAGTTCCCCACGAGTAGATGAAGGTTGTCTTATGTTGATCAACAGGTAAAATGTCAATCTGGTTGTACCCTGAGAAACCATCCATGAAAGAGAAAATTACATTACCAACACAATTATCAATAATCTGGTCAATGAAGGGGGTAGGGTAGTTGTCTTTCGGACAAGCCTTATTGAGATCCCTATAATCAACATAGACACGAATGGTCCCTTGTTTCTTAGTGACCGAAACAATATTAGAAACCCATTCCGTCAAGGGGACAGGATAAATGAAGCCAGATTTCAATATTTTCTCAACTTCTGCCTTAATAGCCGTGATCTTCTTAGGATGGACCGGGCAGAGTTTCTATCAAATAGGTTTAACCCCTAGGTAGGTTTCAATCTCATGCACAATGATCAACGGATCGATCCTTGTCATTTCTTCGTAACTCCAAGCGAAGACATCATGGAATTATTTAAATAAAGCGGTATAAAATACCACTTCCTCGAGTGAACAAGTATCACCGAGATTAATATTTTCTACAACCCCTTCCTTGATATAAATGTCAATAACGACCGTAAATGAAATTTTTCCTAAATTCCCTTCAGAAAGAGTATCTTGTGTGAGGATGGGAGATTGTGGAAAATTTACAACATCGGGAGGGAAGATAGAGTGTATATATTCCTACATTTCTTCAAATGGTGAAAGAAAAGAAGATCGATGATTGTTATCATCCCAAGGTAGTTCGTCAATGCTAAGCATTTCCATGATCTATTCGTCAGAAGGGAAAATTTTGGAAATGCAGTCGAACGCAGATGACAAGGGAGTCAGCCAAGATGGCATCGAGTAACTATCGGGTGCCAATATATTTTGGTCATTCGAGGAGGGAGAGGAGAATTGGATCGCAGTGTATGATGCCTTGATTGGACTAAGTGGCATGGCGTCACCAATCTCATTGAATTCCAAAGGACTAGGTACAACCCAAGGGTCAAATGATTCCAAGGATTGGTAGGCCATAGTCGAAATCATATTGATGGTGGAAATATGATGTGTGGTAGGTGGAAGTGGTGTAGGGAAGGTACCCATAAGGCTAGAATATTTCAACAAGCCAACACCAATGCTTTCATACGTGATCTTTTGATCTCCTAAAAAGGGAATATTGTTGGTAGCAAGAGTGTGAGTGTCGGGTGTATAGTAATCTAACTGATCAATAGTGACAATTTTACCTTGATGAGGAAATTGCACGCATCGAAACACCGAAGAGGCTACGACATTCATGGCATAAAACCAACTTATTCCAAGTAGCAGTTTGTAATCGAGGGGAGCATAGACCACCTTGACATCAACATAAACATTTTTTTTTCCTAACTGAACAACTAAGGACTGTAATAGTCCATGAGGATGAAAACCTCGCTCGTCGAATGCTCGTAACATTGTAGGGGATTGGTTAAGTGTAGGTGATTTTAACCCTTTCCAACAGGATAACGACATGACACAACTAGAATATCCCTGATCCAAAATAGTGCGATGGATGTGTTGATCATGAATCACAACATCAATCTGAAATGAAAGTTGGTAAGAGAGTCATGATTTGAAATTTTCCATATTAAACGTGATGTTATTAGAAAAATCAGGATCAAATGCCCCGACGGTAGCCAAGAGCATTCTACGTTGACTGGGACAGTGTTGTAGAACTTCTAAAGAAGACATAGTACATGGGGCTTGAGCCAAATATTCAACAATGTTGTAGTTTTTTGTAGCTCGTGAACTAGGATTGAAAGTAGATTTATGGGTGGTGCTCTTGGGAGGGCATAGTATAGAGTCTGTAATGTCCCCACTTTGGGACATCATCATAGTGCAGAGGGTTATGATGACCAGAGTAGCCAGATGGAGGTTATAGTGAGTACAGGGGTTATTGAGAGGCATTGTGGGGTCCATCTTGCATTGCACATCATATTCCATCATTATGATCCATTCCACATAGGTTGGCTTTGGTTCCGTTGCATTTCGACGATTTCCATGATTTTGACTATTTTGAGCTATAAGTCAATGAAATTCATTGAAGAGGTCATTTTGGGCAGATTACTTGTAGGAACCTCTCAGTGTAATAACTCATTGGAATCAGGAGGAGAAACACTACAGGATGGGATGGCTAGAAGTGACCTTCAGTGGCTAGGTAAGCCATAAGGAGAGATAAGGAGCTTTTTAGAGGTAAAAAGTTTAATTAATTTATTGAAGTGATTTAATTAATTAATTAAATATTAATAAAATGAAAGTCACTTTGGAGGGATAAGGTGAGACAAAAGTATAAAGGAAAGGCAAGGGCCTCTTCTCATTCATTCATGTATGTTTATCTTTTGATATCTGGCTTTAGCTAGTGAACCCAACATTGGGGGTTTTGAGGCTTTTGACATAACAAACCCTAGAGGACAATTCAGTGGTGAAAGATTCCACCTATCTTGTCCCAAGCTTGGTCTCGGAGATGCAATACTCTCCCACACCATTCTAGTTCTAGATATACTCAGTTACAGGGGGATTCTACATCAGTTTCATGTGAAGATAGAGAGAGGGCGCACCAGTTGAGGGTTTCTAGCAAGAGGGG
>JASDQU010689297.1:13840-28333 GCA_032191745.1 Picea mariana | reverse complement strand
TAGATGTAGCAGTGTTTTACAAGGAGGTGACAACTTAGCTGAGGGTCATTGGGAAAGAGACAATGTTAGGTATCTCCTATACCATGCCACCAATTTCGCAGAGGTCCTCTCCTACGTAGATATTTGATGTAGGCCCTAGCTCAAGCAAGAGACAACGAACATCCTCTAGCTCCAAGGAAGGGGCTGATGAATCTGATGACGAAGCGCTCCCATAGGGGCCACTGCATATTCCCTTCTATGTGATCTTGGACGAAGGGAAAATATCTGGTAAGCAGTTTTGTGACATTCTTACTTCTGCATTCCAGTTGAAGAAACCATGGACTAGTTATCCATCCAAGTCCGCAACTAACCCTGATATCATGGAGACCACTCCCATTTCTTCCCATCCACCTCAATCCCCCATCCCCCCCCCTTTCATCACACATCAATCCACCCCAACCTCACACTAAGCTTCCCTCCTAGTTTTCCACCCCATCCACATCCCCTGTCATACATATTATTGACGACCCTCTAGTGAAGCTCCATTCTACCATCATTGTTGAGGAGGCCACTAATCCAGGGAATGGTGGAAACACCAATTTCTCATCTACGCCTCCATCATCCCCATCTCATAATCATCTTCAGATAGTATTTCCATAGTCTAAGGACCCTTTTTCCATAACTATTGGTACCACTGCCCCATTTCCATCCACTTCCCCTAATGTTCTGTAGGTCCAAGTCCCCTTTGACACGACCCCATAAACAATCTCTCATTTACAGCCATAGATAATACTTGAGACACAAGTCTCGATGGATGAGCACCCTATGAAAGAGCGGTATCAACTAGAGAAAGAGATGATAGATGCCCAGGATGACACACAATCAACACACAACAATACCTCCATCAAAGAGCAAGTTGTGCCAATGCTACAGGACCCACAACAATGTAGAGACATCTTGGAGCTCTGGTTGGAGTAGACAATGATGCTTTCCCCACTTCCAGGGGAAGTATAGGACCAATTTGTGCACAGCTTCAAAKCTCACTTGCCTACCCCAGAGGGTGATGGTACCCCCAGTTTTTCCAAGAGGTCTATTGCAAGTGGTTGACTKCTTACTTCTCGACCACCTTTGGATCCCTCTACCACCAGTGGGGAGTTGTCCACACTAGMTACCRCTCATATCTTGTAGCTAATACATGTTTCCACTGACGAGCTCGAGCAAAGAATCACCATATTTGAGCACAATAATCAAGAGCTCACACAACAAACATATCAATTGTAAGAGGTTGTCAATAMTACCATCGTAGTCGTGGCACTTGAGTAGAATTTACGGGAACAAGTTGAGTCTACTTTCGGGGCTATGTCCGAAAAATTCATATAGGTGTGGCCTAATTTTTTTACAAATGGCACTTGACCTCAGAGGAAATTGGCCTAGTTTTKCTAGTTGATAGGGTCAGCCTTGTAGCAGATGCATGGACGCAACTAGCAGGAAAAACTGAAGATATCCAACACCAGTTGGATGCCATCTGGCTTAAGGAAAATGAGCAAGCTAAAGAGCTCCTCTAGAAGCTTGCACATGCAATTGAGGGCACCAATGTCAAGTCCTCAAATCATATCAGGACCCAAGAGTGTCGTTGACTCTTCAACATGGTCATAGACTAGGTTGGCTTGTTGAACCAATGCAATAATCCTGTCAAAGATTTGCGCACTAGGATTAAGAAAATGCATGCAGAAGCTCATGCCATTGCTGACACTATAGAAAAATCGACTAAATTTGTCGAGATCCAAGATGAGGATGACCATTTGGATGCCATGGATGAGGTTAATAGAGATGCAAATACCATGCTCTGACATTTTAGGCCTACTATCTAGGATGAGTACATTCTGCTTCAGCAGTTGGACTCACTTGCTGACACAGAGTGGAATTCTATGTTGGCTACCAAACCCGAGGTCCCTGAGGTCAATGCCACACAAAACTTGTTGCAGGCGCCTCAATTTTGGCAAGGAAATGGCAGGATAGGGTAGCACACTATGACAGTTTCCGTGAACAAGCCCTTTCCATTGTACCAAAGTTGGGCCCTTCGTTTGAAGGAGACCATAACAAAATAGCATAAGGTTGACTTGGGACAAGTCAAAGATTGTGGTTGGGGCCTTTTGGGCCCTTCGTTTTGAAGACCGCCAAGTTTTACGGAAGTATAAAATTTTTACGGAACAATATAGCACACTAGTAGTGGCCTCAAGTAACAGATGCATGGACGCAACTGGTAGGAAAAACTGAATATCTCCAACACCAATTGGATGCCATTTGGAAAAAGGAAAATTAACAACTTGAAGAGGTCCTCCAAAAGCTTGTGCATGTAGTCGAGGATGATGCCAACGTCAATTCCTCACTTCATACCAGGACCGAGGAGTGTCGTTGAATCTTCAACAAGGTCAGAGACTGGGTTGGCTTGTTGGACCAACGTAGTAAGCCTATCAAAGAGTTTCACACTAGGCTTAAGAAAATGCATGTAGAAGCTCGAGCCATTGTTGAACTTATAGAGTAATTGGATCAATTTGTCGAGATCCGAGCTGAGGATGACTGATGAGATTCCATGGATGAGGTTAATAGAGCTACGAAGACCACACTTCGACAGTTCAGGCCTATCATCCAAGCTAAGTACATTCTTCTGCAACAGTTGGACTCACTTGCTGACATTGAGTGGAATGCTCTATTGGCTACCAAACCAGAGGTCCCTGATGTCAATGCCACATAGGAATTTGTTTTGGGCACCTCGATTTTGGCAAGGAAATGGAAGGATCGAGTAACACACTATGATAGTTTCTACGAGAAGGCCCTTACCATTGTTCCAAATTTGGGCCCTTCATTTGAAGGAGACCATAGAAAAACAGAAGGTTGACTCAGGACGAGTCAAATATTATGGTTGGGGCCTATTGGGCCCTTCATTTTGAAGACTGCGAAGTTTTTTGGAAGTATAAAATTTTTTTGAAACAATATTTCACACCAGCAGTGGATCCAAGTGGCAGAAAGCTATGTGTCAGCCTGCCAATAGGGAAAATAGTTACGAGTCAGTTGGAAAAAACAGTGGAAAGAGTCAGAACCTTCGAACTCATGCTAGAAAGAAACAAAATCAAGAAAACACAATGACGAAATCAAGAAGCAAAGAAAGTTTTGCAGAAAATCTATAAAGCATGGAGTTATGTAACATGTTGGGGGTTGTTGTTTTTGTTGTTGGTTTTTTGGGTTTTTTTTTATTATTGTGCATTATTGAGTCATTCTCCTAGTTTTTTTTTATAATTGAGAGTCTAGATCAAATGTCTTATTACTAAATCAATTATATAAGTATTGATACGAAGGTAATAACTCCATGTATGATAAGTTTGTGACAAGATAATATATGTTGGATTACTTGGGCACCCAAAATTTGTCGTTTTGTGGATGAATGTATGGTTTCTTTCCTGCGCAATTTGTCATGTTATGCGTAATTTCTAGTTGTGTTACTATTTAAACAAGCTCATTTGATGTATGTGTTTACCTTAATATTGTGTAACACGGATTGTTCAATGCTTTTACTGGTTTAATACTTCTAATGTTATGATATCTTTACATTTAAGTATGGGATGTATTGGATTGCACGAGACTTGATGGTGTGTCCTCCTTGTCTCGCTTTATCACACAAGTTTTGATAGCACTTTGGGTGAGACCTCCTTCCCTTGCTGAAGGTTGAATATGCCAGCACGACTAGACTACAATAGTACTTTTGTTGGTAACCTCCAAGAACCTCAGTCTCCAATTTTGTGCCAACAACATTCAATGTCTTTTTTGCTAACAAGGAGGTCAACAACATATCATTCTCATTTTGCTTCTTAGGATCATTCGTCACAAGATAGTGTCCAATGTAGCATAGGTGAAAAAGTGTGACTAATGTGATAAAATGCAATGCAAAATCTTGGCATAGAACGCAAAAGTACATAACAATTAAAGAGGAAGCATGTAAACAATGTTAGCATGGATAACAAAGTTGAGTGTGCAAGATAACAAGACAATGAGTGCAACGATAAACATGTGGTAGAACATGACATAAAAACCATGAAAAAAAAATCCTAAAGGGAAATGAAGAGTTGCAACACAAAGAAAATGAAGTGAACAATTGGAGAAGAAGACACGGAGATAGAGGAAATTGAATAGTCAATGTTGGAGAATAAATAAGATGGTAATCATTGTAATTGATTGTTCAATGAATGATTATAATCAAATAAGGAAAAATAAGAGCCAAGCAATAAAGCATTGAAAAGTGTAAAATTTGTAATATGCATTTTTAGTACTTTAGTATTTAAAGAGAATGAGTAGATCATTGCCCCCTTTGACTTGAAATTCAAGTTTATATTATTATATATATGATTGTTTGTATGATTATTTACTTTAATGAGATAATCAAAATTGATAGTGCCACATAAAAGGTTAGTTAAACATGACACACTCTTAGTTATATCAATTCTTCCAAAAAAAAATTGTAATATGCACTTCTTCTCAAAAAAAAAAAAAATTGTAATATGCACTTTTAGTACTTTAGTATTTAAAGAGAATGAGTAAATCATTACCCCCTTTGACTTGAAATTCAAGTTTATATTATTATATATATGATTGTTTGTATGATTATTTACCTTAATGAGATAATCAAAATTGATAGTGACACATAAAAAGTTAGTTAAACATAACACACTCTTAATTATATCAATTCTTCCATACAACCATTTTTAATCATTATAATAACTATTTTGACCATCTAACAACTCAACCAATCGACACAATGAGAGGCAAAGACAAACCATAGCACACACATTTGACCATTTAACAACTCAACTAATCGACACAATACGAGGTAAAGACAAATCATAGCGCACACATGATATATGTCATTGTCTTTTTCTCTAACTCTAAAGTACAACACTTCTTGCAACCAGTGAACACAATGAGAGGCAAAGACAAATCATAATGCACACRTGATATATGTCATTGTCTTTTTCTCTAACTCTARAGTAAAACACTTCTTGCATTGCATKTGTATGCCTCACTAAACTTCAATGTCATACCTAATTAACAACTTTAGGTGGTTGTCAATTACATTTTAGAAAGAAATATTTTATTATGAATATGATGGTTCATTTATATATATATATATAGAAATTATAAAGCTTTAACTAAATAATAATTATGCTAAAAGCATATTTTTATGTCAAATGCATATTTATGGAAACTTTTTTGTGGAAAACCTGTCAACAAGTTGATAGGTTTTCCAAAACCATTGTCTTTGTTCACCATCTCATCTTTATTCAACAACTAAACAACTATACCATTGTGCATGAATACCATTCTCCACGTTAAGTCTACATGTCCCTATCTCTTTAGAGTAGATATTTCATAAATTTAGATAACATTTTGTTCTACAGCATTTGTTTTCTATATTCTAATAAGATAATGTTCTACCGCCTCTCTTTATGATGGTGATACGAAAAAATCGGTTAACATTATGAGCTAAAACTATGATCCAGTCTTTGCCGAGCTCTCAAACCTCCGTGACCGAATCGATCCTTTAGATTATTTTTTGGGGGTCAAAATAGAGGTTTTGACCGTACTGGTTTGGTGATGTGCTTTACTACAGTTGGACATGCGTGAAAGGTTGTGTGTTTGTTCCATACTTTGGTTATGATGAGGATGCCACGCATTTCGCCACAGTTCATAAAATCTTTGGGGCGAGCAATGTATCCAAGATTTTATTGCATATCCCCATGCCCGAACGCTGTGAGGCGGTTCTCACCATATCCTACGAGGCACAGGCTCGACTCCAAGATATCGTCTATGGCTGCGTTGTGCACATTTTCGCCTTGCAGCAACAGGTATATTAAATGTTCACTGCTTCTTGAGAACAGATATAAACTATGTATATATTAAATGTTCATTGTTTCTTGAGAACGGATGTAAACTGCGTATATATCAATAACGTCTGCAAACCCATTCTTTAATGTTCTTTTAAATTTGTAGACATCTTTTCTGCAGGTATATTTCGTCTCAAGATTTGTGTAATAAATTTATTACAGGTTGCCAGTTTGCAGGCCGAGTTGGCATTCATGCAAGCACAGCTGGCGAGTCGCATGTCATCCGGATCAGCATTGAACTCTGCAAATTATCCTGCCATGTCTTCTTCGTCGTACAGTCACCATTCACATCAGTTCCCTGCAAACCTCTCCCTGCCATGTCAGCCAATCCCCCAGCCCTACAATGCCCTGTTCTCTCACGTCAAGAAGGAGAACTCCTGCGGTTTTACTAGTGACATGGACTGTGAGTTTTCGATGTCTCCGAGTGACAATTCGTCACCACAAATGGAGGTCCCCCAGAGATGCATAAATCTGGAGGAAAATGGAGGAGAGTTGCAGGCTCTGGCCCATGCTCTTCTTCGGAGAGGTTAAGATATTCCAAATTTAGCATACTTTAATAATTTCAATCAGTGGCCTCTGCATGCCGAATTTCTTCAGGGCTCAAATATTAAAATGAAGACTTCAGGGCTCAAATATTAAAATAACATCTGAAGTCTTCATTTTGATGTTGATATTGTGCAGTGCTCTGCATCTTCCTTCCTGGACACGGAAAAGGCCGCCAAAGATCTCTTCACGGATGTTGATAGCTTGCGTATGGTAGGTCGTTGGAATGAGTCCGAAGGTGGATTTATTTGCTTTGAAAACGTGTTAAATAGCCACTATCAGGGTTGGAATTTCAAAGTATAAATTTGATGATAGGTGTTTGTTTTTCATGTCTATAATTTTACATTTTATGTAAAATTATATAGCCAAATAATGCGTTATTAAAATAACATCAGATCGTGTCAAGAAAACACTGCTTCAAGCATCACAACTATTGATGTTTGGCTATATAAAATATCTTACACGCTTCAACTGGGCGTTACATTTGGTTGGATCGTCCAGGGTGATCTCTTCCACGTACGCCATTGGAGGCATTTGAGGTTTCCTGTGTCTTCGCGAGGACTCCATGGCCAACGCTTGCTTGAATTTCTTTTGCCTCTACCGGCGAGATTCAGATGTGTACCAAGCTGCGCCCCTACGTGGCTTTCCTCATGCTCTGGGCATAATGAAGACCCTGGAGATGTCCAAGGTTCCCTGCGGGTGGATGGCTCTGCTCCAAAACTTCAGTGAGTCTGCGAAATTCGACTCTGCGAAATTCAGCTCTGCATTCAAGTTTGCAGTGAGTGAATGCCGCTCAATGCTGTCGAGGCGGGTGATAAGGAGGAGGAGGACGGTGACTGCCATGGCCATTAAGGCTAGCTTCTGAGTGCTCTGGTGCGCTGTACTGGTCACTTGCGCGAAGGGCCTCATCTCCTGGATAATGCTGCATGGTTTCATTATCATTTAATTGCTGAGGGGATGGTCGCCGGTGGTTGTATTAATGGTGCATCCTGGCGTTATCCCGCGTGGCTCGGCTCTGCGACATGGCACCCCATCTGGGGGTTGTAGATTGCTGGTGGCTAAGGTTTGGCACCGAGATGAGATGCCTGAGTCTTCCGAGGTGTGGGCCTCCCAACAGAAGTGTTCGGTTCCCATTTCGACTTCTTCGTTTGCCAGGCAATCTGCTACCCTGTTTGCGTCTCGTTTCACGTGGGAGGGTATGATGCTGAGATTAGGTCGGAAAAGGCTACCAAAATCCTCTAGCAGTCCAGAGAGTCACCAACTGGGTGAGATTTTTGAAGGATTGCCTCCATGGAGAGCCTTGGTGATTAGCTGAATTACAATTTGTGAGTCCCCCTCCAAGATAATCTTGTGATAGTGTCTGCCAATAACTGTTTGGAGACCCCACAATAACCCTGTTAGCTCTGCCGCATTGTTGGTTGTTTCCCCTAGGAATCCTACAATGAGACATAGGATCTTGCCATTGGAATTTCTAAGTATTGCTCCATATCCCGTTGGTCCCGGGTTGCCTTTGGAAGCCCCATCGAAGTTTATCTTTATGAAATTAGCTGGAGGGGGGGTCCAGATGGTTGGACTAGTTTGTTGGAGCTTGTGCGTCCTTGGTGCTAGTCAATTGATTAGATTGGGCTGCCAGTTTAAAGAATGCTATGTTCCTCTGGGTTGCAATTGAGGTCCTCTATTTTCCAAGATTTACTTCTGATAGTTTCCTTGATTAGTGAGATTATTTTCTCCCAGGTAGTGTTGGGTGTGGAAGCTTTGGGGTGAAAGATTCTTTTGTTCCATTCCTTCCAGATTTGCCAGAGAATGAATCCTGGTAGGAGCTGCCAGATGTGATTCAGAAGGGGATTATTGTAGGTGATAGAGTCCCAGTTCTCAATTGTGTCATTGATGTTTCTCCGATGTTGGTTGGATCGACGCATTATTTGTGCTCCTTGGTCCCAAATTTGTTGGCTGAAGTGGCAACCATTGAAGAGATGTTCTTTGGTTTCCTCTTGCTGGTGGTAGAGGACGCAAAAGGAGGGCCCAATGAAGCCTCTTTTTCTGAGGTTGTCCCAAGTTAGGGTTCGGTTATGTACCACAAGCCATAGGAAGGTGGAAACCTTGGGCCAAAGAGTAGGGTTCCATACTTTCTTCCATATGGTCTCCTTGTTTTGATCCTAGTGATTACCCTGTAGGAAGTAAGCTTCCTTTATTGAGAAAGTGCCAGCTGTGGAATACCCCCATTTGAGGATGTCCGGACCTTCTCTATTGGGTATTTTCCGGTGGTTAGCATGGAATTGCCAGTTCTGTAGATTGAGATTCTCTGGGACTTCGAGATCCTAGTTAGAGGTTTTCCAATGGCACCATTGATGTCGTTGTTCCTCAGGTTTCCAGAGGTCGTTCACCCTTAGGGAGGTATCTTGGTTAAGGGCTCGTTTGAGATTGTTTAACTCCTCCAGTTCATCCAGGGGATTGAATTACTGCCACGAGTCTTGCCAAAACATGGCACTTTCTCCATTTCGGACTTCCCAGAAGGCATGATTTTGAACCAGCATGCGATTTTTCCAGGTTGTGTTCCAGATGTTGGAGCCCTAAAGTCGGTCATTGTGTCTAATTAGTTGATTATCTGGTGTGAGGGGGGCGTACTTCTGCTTCCACATTTGCGCCCAGGCGGTTGTTGGGGTTTTTAGCCATCTCCACCAGATTTTGGCTCCCATTACTTGACTGAGTTTCCCTGGATCACGAAGTCCCAATCCTCCTAGGATTTTTGGTGTACAGAGTCTGTCCTAGCTTACTAGTGCCCATTTCTTGTTAGGTTGATGACCATGCCAGAGGAAGTTTTGCTGGAGGTTCCTGATGGCTTTGATGACCTGTTTAGGAGCTGCAAGGGTGGTGAAGAGGTAAGTAGGTAGGGCTTGTAAGACGGATTTGAGAAGGACCAGCCTGGAAGCAATGTTAAGGGGTCTGAAGATCCAGTTGCTTAGTCTGTTAGAGATGGAAAGGAGAAGGTTGTCCCAGGAAATGGATCTAGCTGCCGCGCCCGTGAGAGGAACACCTAAATAGTTGGACGGAAGGGAGCTCTTGGGTATTCCTAGAAGTCTGGAAATTTGGAGCTGTACAGATGTCAGGGTGTTAAAAAAATAGAGTTTGAACTTGTCTAAGTTGAGAGACATTCCTGAAGCTTCAGTGAAGTCAGAGAGGATAGAGTTGAGCTTGTTGGCCTCCCGGATCGTTGGGGAGTTCAGAAGGAGGGTATCATCAACAAATTGATTGTGAGAGGGCGTTGGCTGAATGTTGTGCAGGGTTAGACCTTTGAGAGAGCAGTCTGTGACTGTCACCTTGATGTAACATCCCAGGCCTTCCGCCATAAGTACAAACAAGAAGGGCGAGAGGAGGTCCCCTTGTCTGATACCTCTGGAAGGTGAAAAAGGCTGGGACAGAACCCCATTCACTAGAATGGAGAAGAAGGCTGAGGAGGTGAGATTTAAGATCCAGTTCACCCAATGCTGATCAAATCCAGAAGACTCTAAGACAGCCCGAAGGTACTGCCAACTGGCTTTGTCGAATGCTTTTGAAAGGTCAAGTTTGATTAGCATACCTGGGGTCCTTGATGTCTTGAGGGAGTGGATGACCTCGTGAGCCAGGATGACGCTATCCATGATTTGTCTTTCTTCTACGTACCCTGCTTGTTCCTTGGAGATGACATGGGTCAGTATGGGTTTGAGTTGATTGGCCACCACCTTCGTTATGATTTTGTAGATAACATTGCAGAGGGTGATGGGTCTAAAAGTTTTAGGGTTTGTGACCCGTTCTTCTTTCAGAATGAGGGTGAGAAAGGTGGCATTGAGAGATGGTAGGACTAGGCTTGATGCTCTCGATTCCTCTACTACCTCCCAAACTTCTTCCCTGACTAGGTCCCAGCAATGGTGGAAAAAATCAGTGGTGAACCCATTCGGGCCGAGGGCTTTTCCTGGAGGCATTGCTTTTACTGCTTGATCAACTTCCTCTTGGGTGATGGGTCGTGTTAGGGCGACATTTTGTTCTGAAGTTACCAGCGAGGGTATGTGTTTGGTGACTCTTTGGATGGCTATCGTTCTGTTCTCCCTGGTTTCCGTTAGAAGGTCCTGGTAGTAGTTGATCAGCTCTGCCTCTATTTGAGAGTGTTTTCTGACCGGATTTCCCTGGCTATCCTCTAAGTGGGTGATTATGTTGATGTGGCGACAGTGCACCATAGCTCTATGGAAGAATTTTGTGTTTTTTTCCCCTTCCTTGAGCCATTGTACTCTAGATTTTTGTTTCCATAAGATTTCCTCTTGCCTTATTCTCTCTTCTAATTGCGCTTGGAGCTTCTCCTCCTCTTCATTAGTTCAGTGGTTCGGGATCCTGAAATGAAATTTTTTGTATCTCCGCTAGCTTGTTCTCTATGTCCTGTATGATTTGGAGTATGTTTCCAAAGGTGTTGTTATTCCAGTGTTTCAGCAACTGCTTGAAAATTTTGAGACGTTGCTAGAATTTATACAAGCTGGTGCCATGATTTATTCCCGCCTGTGCCCACCAGGATTTTGCTAGCTGATGGAAATCCGGGTGTGAGAGCCAGAATTTTTCAAAACAGAAGGGTTTGTATTTAGGTGTTTCTCTCGTGTCTAAATTAAGAGTAAGAGGCCAGTGATCTGACCTGGATTTTGGGAGAATAAGGCTTTCCAAATAAGAGCCCTCCTCCATTAGTTCCTCAGTTACCAGGAAGCGGTCCAGATGACAAGCCCAATCTACGATTGGACCAGGTGAAGGTGCCATTGCTATTTTCTATGTCTACTAGCTTTAGATGATCAATGAGGGTTTAGAACTTACCACTGTCTTGCTCGAGTTTCTTGGTGCCTCCTATCTTTTCCTCCAACGACAAGATCGTATTGAAGTCACCTCCTAAGATCCAATTTTGTGTTGCCACCAGAGTCTTGATTAGTGTGAGCCGCTTCATGAGTTTGTCTTTGTCCTGTTGGCTTTGGGGGCTGTAGACATTTGTGATGGCTCCTTCCTGATTCGAGCCTGTGACCTCGAAGTGGGCCGTTATTGTACCTATAGTTGAGAAGGATTTGCTTACAGTGATGTTGAGGGGATTCCAGAGGATAGCAAGACCTCCTGAGGCTCCTGTGGAGTCTGTTAATATGGAGTTACATCCTCTCCAAATATGCTGGAAGATGGTTTTAGCTTCTACCCCCGCACATTTGGTTTCCTGTAACATTAGGATTTTTGGGTTTTCTTCCTTGATACAGTCTTGGAGGATCCTTTGTTTGGATCTACCATTTTGTCCTCTAATGTTCCAGGTAATGATCTTCATCATTAAGAGAGTGGTGTTGGGTGGAGGTATCCCTCCGAGAGCTTGTGGATCTGTCCTGAGTTTATCATGAGGTTGCCCGCCTCCTTGATAAGTTGTTGCGCTATTTTCCGCCCTCTTCTTTTGTTCTCACGGAGTATTCTTTTCGAGCCCGAACCCGCATCCGTGGCTATGCCCAGGCGTGCTGTGGATCCTGCTGAGGAGTTAAGAAAGACTTTGTGTACCTTGCGTAGTTGTTCTTCAGGAAGGGTCTGCAAGTCTTTTTGATTCAGAGCCTCCTCGAGATTTTCTAGATCAATGCCCGCTAGATCTCTGTCGTCCAGCTGCATTGGGGTGTATCCATCCCCGTCTCCTCTTTCTTCTGTGTAGATTTCACGACTCGGGCGAGGGGGAGGAGGGTTTTGGATGTCCCCATGGGCCTATTGCGATTCCTTGTGCGGATCTTGGATTTCCTCATCTTCTGGTAGCTGGTTCAGAATCTCATAGGAGTTTTTGGTTGTGATCTTTTGTCTGGGATCTAGGACCTGCCTCCTTGGAGGGTTTTTCTTTTTGGACGTGACTGTGGTGAAGCCATCTTTCTGTATGGTATCATTTTCTTTGGTGGCTTGTTTGATTAGGGGGTAGTCTCTAAAGAGGTGACCATGCTCATGACATCTTTTGCAACGAAAAGGGATGTGTTCATAATCCAGTGTTTGTTGCCAGTCCTCATCCTGATATTCTAGAGTCACAGCTCCAGGTAGGGCCTTGGAAATGTTCATGTAGACACAGATCCGGGCGTATGAAGTGTATTTTCTCTGCCTTGTGGCTTCTGAAGCTTTGACATATTGGCCTAATGTATTTCCTATGCCCATGAGAATCTCTTCCAGCCAAAACTCTTTCGGTAAGGAATATAGGCGGATCCATACAGGAGCCATGGTGAAGTCCTCCTTGTCTGGGCTGAATCTTTCGGTCCAGAAGCGCAAGAATAGCCCTACTGAGTTGTAGAAGTACGGCCCATTCTCAAATATCATGTCTCTGTCTTCTGGATTGTACAAGATGATTGTGAAGAAGCCTTTGGAGCTAAGTTGGACCTCATAGTCTCCTTTGGGGTTCCACCAGTGCTTTATTCATTTGTTTAGATCTCTTTCTGATGGCTAGAGACCCAAGAACTTGCCAATGAGGGCGTGTTCCCTCATAAATTGGGTGTGTTCCCCTACTCTGGTTGAGCTTATGAGGTATCTCGGTGTTTTGTCCATTTGTGGAATGCATTTTTCTGGCTCCCATCCTTGAGGTGCTTTTGGATGGGACGTACTCACTTCTGTCTCCATCTCCTTCGTGAGGCCTTGTTCTCTAGCCAGAAGTTGGTCGCGTATCTGCAAGGGCAGCTCGAATGAGGGACGTTTCGCTCTGGTGCCTAAGCGGTCATTGGTGGTGATATTGCTATACGAGGGGGGTTGCCCCCCCTCTTCTGTGCCCATTCCGGCGTGTCAGTAGGAGTCAGTTGGCGTCAGCTGGCCGCTAAAGGTTCACTGTGTTGGTGGTCTGCAACTAGCCTGCAACAGTCTGTGCTGGGTTGAGACTAGGGTTTCCTCAGTTCGTCGATCTCCATCTATCACCTGTAATCAAGTTCAATAGTTTAATTGTTATTTTTAAATATTTTTACACATTTTTAACAAAATTGCAAAGTAGTTTGCACATATGAAAAGCTAAATACTTACACACACTTTATTTAAATGTTTATATACACAATATTTTTCTTATCACATATTTAAACAAATGATATTTTCTATTTCATAAATATTAAAACAAATTCACTTTATTTAAATGTTTATATACAGGATATTTTTCTTATCACATATATATTTAAACAAATCATAATTTTCTATTTCATAAATATTAAAACAAATTCTTGTTTTAATATGAAAGTGAAAGGATTTTTAGTAAATAAGTTTATTTCAACATTAAAATAATAATAACAACGATAATTTTAACTGAAAATTTTAAAATAAAACTCTATAAGCTACTATCCTTGTTTCGAATTCAAAACAAGAGATTAACCATATCAATGATAATTTTAACTGGAACAAAAGGAGATTAACCATATCAATGATAATTTTAACTGGAACAAAAGCTTGGGTTGTTACCAAAAATTAACATGAACCCATCTCAAAACGTGAATTCAAGTTATAAAGAAGCTTAAAATAATGCAACGATTCCTACAAACTCAAAGATAATCCTAAAATGTCATGTAGAATGTTAAGCATAAGTGACAAGTGTACGATAGAGATTGTAATATTTGTCTTTGAGTGTCATGGGCATCACTCACACATTTAGATTCAAGACAACATTAGCCAATTCACACCATATCAAATAAATATTTGGTAAATCGAGCTAGCCACTTTGCAATATATCAAATAAACATTTGGTGTGAATTCATGAATGTTGTCTATGACCTGTCATTGGAGTTTTTTATGATAAATTTTTAGAATCACATTGGATTTTTATAAAGGAACTAAAAAGTTTTCACTTAGATTTTAAAATTAAGTCTTCTCTCAATAAACATTTTAAGTTTCAGGATTATAAAATATTTTTTAATTATGATAAGTTAAAACTAATTGACACGCTTATATGAGTATTATACTACTTGTTAATCTACATTAAATATTTAATTAAAGAAGTGGATAAATCATCTTTATTAATTACGCCGAAAGGCGAATACCTATTGACAATGAGCACAATTAATCA
>JASDQU010689297.1:0-13790 GCA_032191745.1 Picea mariana | reverse complement strand
GGCATATTCTTAGTCGTCCTCCCAAATCAATGAATGTGATTTATTTTTCATAACTTCCTTGTATTTCTGAATGCATCCGTTAACCTGTTTACTTTTTAACATTTACCTAATCATATTAAAAAATTACTGCAGCACTATATGATTGCCACGTTTAAATGATTAACCTTTCATATTATCATTTAGATTTCCTGTCCAAGCGTTTGATTTTCTAACTACCCGTGCGTTTGATTTTCTAACTAACTGTGCGTTTGATTTCCTGTGCGTTTGATTTTCTAGCTACCTGTGCGTTTGATTTTCATTTTCGCCAAGGATTTAAGCAGTCCGCCCATTCTCTACCACCGATTTCCTACCACGGATTTAAGCAGTCCGCCCATTCTCTACCACCGATTTCCTACCTCGGATTTAAGCAGTCCGCCCATTCTAACTACCTGTGCGTTTGATTTTCATTTTCGCCACGGATTTAAGCAGTCCGCCCATTCTCTATCACCGATTTCCTACCACGGATTTAAGCAGTCCTCAGCCACGATTTTGAGTGATTTCCTTAGCTGTCCTTTTGTTAGCAGGCCTTTCGGCGTTAATCAGCCACGGTTTTCAGTGGTTGTGCTAGTAATATTAATATGGATCTCATTCCCCTGTTTAGGGGGTATGCTAGTATGTAGATAGTTGCAAGTGATAGCTATGTTTTAAGCTAATTCTTTATTATTGTTTAAGCTATGTTTTAAGCTAAATTTTCCAAGTACAAAAATTATATGAACCAAGGTCGTGAGGATGGTAAGTGTAGTCCCCATGAATTGATTGATTGCAATTTTGTCACATGACAGAAGACATGAATAAAGTAGGAATAGAAAAGTGCAATAAATTGGCTGAAGAGGGCACAAAGAAAAAATATGAATAAATTGGTTGAAGAGGGCACATAAGAAAAAATATAGGATGTGGCTTTTTTATTAGCTAAACCACGGGGAGTAATGGATAAGGTACAAATTAATGAATGAATTACTCTCTATGTCTATATATATAATTGATTAATTAAATAAGAGCCGCATGATAGCTGAAGTAGATTTGGAAATAGAAATGATAGTTGACACTATAATTATTGATGATGATGATTTCAAAGAATTCTACCGAGACTCAGAAGGAATGGAGGAAGACCACATTTTTCCTTTAATGTGGATGTCGTATAGTTTTGGGATTAACCTAAATTTCCTTCCAATTAAGTTAAGCTAACCAAATACAAATTACATTTTAAAAATATTCAATTTTTTTTTTTTTTTAAATAAACCTTTCAAATTTAATAATATATATTTTTATATAATATTTATTATATTACATAGTAAAAATAATCTAAATAACATATTAGATAATAAATATAATAATAAATAATATATTAGATAATAAATATTATATAAATATAATAATGCATAATAATAAATACATAGTACAATAGCCCCCGGGGGGCAGCTCAATTGGCAAGTGCCGTGATATAGCGTGTTATGTACGAAGAGGTTTCAAGTTCAAATCCCCCCGACTTACCCGTGCCTGTGGAAGGGGCATACGTATGGTGAAATTCATTGATTATGTAATTAATTCTACATATTGAAAGATTTGAAGGGAGCAATAACACTTCAATTCTATCAATCAATTAGAAATTATAAACACAAATATTTTTATTATATCCAAAAATATATATTTGTTTTCCTATGTTAAACATTACATTGCATACACAAATTTATGGTAAAAAACAAATTAATGTCACATCAAAAGCAAACTCATTGCTATAAACTCATTGCTATAATCCCATGGCAGGGACTAATAATGTTAATATCAAATATTTTTCTTAATTCTAGATATTTTTGGAAAAGATGATATATATTTATTAGGTGCTACATTTAAGAAAAAAAGTGTATTTTTTTTTTTATTTAAGTTTGTATTTTTTTTTTTATGTTTGAGATTTTGAAATGATATATATTTATTAGGTGTTACATTTATAAAAAAAATGTATTTTTTTATTCTTAAATGTTTGAGATATTGAGAATAAAAATAAATTTATGCTAGTTTATTTTTATTTTTATAACGATATGAATTGAAATTGTCCTCCAAAACCCCCGAAGGGTTATAATAACATGAATAGAATTTGGAGGAAAACATTTGTCCTCTAGAAGAAATCTGAAGAATTTTGTTGGACTCTGCAATGTGATAAAGCGTTTGACCCGTTAAAAGAGAAATTGAGTATTGCACCCATTATGACTTATCTTAACTGTTAAATTGAATTTCATGTACATATCGATGCCTCTGTAATCGCACTAGGATTTATTCTTGTGTAGCCAAGGGAAGGAAACTTGTATCATCCTATATACTTTGACAGTCCCAAACTTTCTTGAGATGAACACAACTACACCACAATCAAAAGGGAAGGTTTGTCTATGGTGTATGCTTTACAAAAGTTTAAGCATTATTTACTTGGAATTCATTTTAAGTTTTTTATTGACCATTCTACTTTGAAGTATTTGGTGAACAAACCTATGTTAGAAGGTCACATTTGCAAGTGTTTTTTGTTATTCCAGAAATTATCATTTGAATTTATTTTCAAGCCTAATAAACTCAACRTGGGGCTAGATCACTTGTCGAGATTAGAGTCGAGAGAAAGTGGTGGAGTGGTCGATGATTAGCTCCCGGATGCTGACCTTTTTCGTATTGAGGATATTATTGATTATCTGTCGAACATTGCCCTATTCTTGACTACTGGTACCATGCCAGAAGGATATTCCATGACCCAGAAGAGGCACCTCGTGGTTCATGCAACAGATTATCAAGTGATTGTGGGTCAACTCTATAAATTGGGATTGGATAATATCTTGCGGTGTTTTGTGCTCAACCATGAAAGACCTGATATTCTATGTGAATGTCACAGTGGATTTGTGGGAGGACACATTAGCGGAAATGAAACTACTAGAAATATATTACAGGCAGGACTATGGTGGCCTACATTGTTTAAAGATGCTAAGGAATATTCACATGCTTGTGATTTATGTCAGAGAGTGGGGAAGCCATCACATCGTGATGAATTTCCTTTGCACCTTATTCACGCTCTACAAGCCTTTGAAAAATGGGTTGTTGATTTCATCGGTCTGATAAATCCTCCTGCTAATAATTCAAAGGAAAGATACATAATCACTGCAACTAATTACCCGACTTGCTGGGCTAAAGTGGAGGTTGTTCGAGACTTTTCTACAACCACTGCAACACAATTTATTTCTTATAATGTTATTACCAGGTTTGGTTGTCCTCGAAGCTTGACGAGTGACCAAGGAGCCCATTTTCTCAGTGAGACTATCGCGACCCTTACAAAAGAATTTTTTTATTTATCATCATAAGAGCAGTCCCTATCATCCACGTGCTAATGAAACAATGGAAGCATTTAATAAAATATTGGATATGGGACTGACTAAGGTTGTTGCGCAAATCAAGAAGAATGGAATAAGCAAGTTACAGTTGTGTTATGGGCATATAGGACTACCATGAAGTGATTAAACAGGTATACTCCAGTTCAACTGGTATATGGTCGAGAAGCCGCTGTGCAAGATGAATTTATCACCCCAATTTTATTCATTATGCAAGATACTAAGATGACCGATGATGCCTCACTTGCAGCATGGGTTGACGAACTGATGGAAATTGAAGAAGTTAGTTTCTTAGCATATTTTCATCAAGTTGTGGAGAAATCCCAACAAAAATCCGGCCATGATCGACATATAAAGCATAAATTGTTTGTGCAAGGTGACTTCATGCTATTATATGACAATAAGTATCAGAAACATCCGAGAAAGCTCCAAATGAACTGGCTAGGTCTTTTTATAGTTGCGGAAATTCATGAATCTAGATAAGTTAAATTAGCACAACTCGATGGAATTATTCAACCTAGTTGGGTGAATGGTGCACGCCGGACACCCTACCTGTCTATTGTCTAATTGCAGTTTCATTACGCTCTTGTTTCTGGGAGTGAGTTAGTAAGTAGGATTTTCATTTTTGTCTCTATAGTATTTTATGTCAATAAATAGTCACAACGTGTTATGTGTTTAGGTGTCTTAGTGTTTCATTGTCATGTCCAAGTCATCTAGCCTGGATATTCACTTTGTGGTTGAGGAGGTTGCAATCACATCCTTTCATACTTATTGTCGCAGAAATTTGAATTCTATTCCCATTTAAAAGTCATTAGTTCCTTTTTATTAACCCTCATGTCCCTACCCATCATAGTCAAGTTAGTTATTCACAGCTATCTTTCCTTTCTTCAGTTCACCGTTGACAGGTTCATTAATTTCCCGAGTTGATTTGACGTCCCGTTACCAACTTTCCACTTATGCAATTAGTTACCCAAATCAAGTCATGGATTTTTCCGCATTCAAGGGATTGAGTCAATGTTAATTCCCACTCTTGACACCATGTAGTATTCAATGCATGGTCGTCGCGTCACCCTCCACATTTTTCCTATAAACATGCCCATGGTCAAACATATTATTGTTTTTAGCCCAACCCGCTTTTCGCCCTGCAATTCACCTCCAACTGCCACATATCACTTTGTTAAAACCATGGTATAAATTGCGGCCCGCTCTCAGATTTTTAATATCTGAGCAAGTTCTGGCCCCGAATCCAGCTCGTTCGTCGATCTCCAATCCCATGGTGGTGATCCATGATCAACAGTTGCTATCTATCCTCCTTCCATGCGTTATCCCAGATCTACACAATCTGTCGACACGTAGCTCCCTTCCAAATCAATGGCTATGGTTGATTCTGGATCTCTGGCCCTCGGGAGTTTCAATTCTCAACTATTTGCTTTTCCCCGTATGACAATCTTCCGGAGTGGAAGATCTATTGACACCTATCCTCAACAATCCGACGGTTCTGATGAACTCCGGCTCTCCAACCTTTGGGATTTCTCACGTCTCCACACACACAAATCTCTAAAGTGAATTTCCCCGGAGTGGAAAATCTTCTTCCACATGTCCTCTCCCAATCAATGGCCCTAATTCTCTTTGGGACTTCGACTCTTTTCGACCAAGACCAGATCAACGGTCCTTCAACCTCCTCCTCGATCAACGATCGATATTTCCTTCATGACTTCGGTTCTTTCACCCTCTTCTTTCCTCCGGAGTGCTCCGTACCCAGAGTTCCATATCTGGCACCATGCGTCCACTTTCAGATCAATGACCAAGATTTACTTTGGTTGTTTCTTCTCCTCCTTGTCCACAAACTTCCGAAGTTGTGGATATTACGCCACCTGTACTCCTTGACGATGGACGGTCCCGAATCACTTTGGGACTTCAGGAATTTGACAAGTCCACTCTCTTGCGCACACAAGGGTTAAGTCTCGTGTGCTTACCTCCGGATCCAACGGTTGTTGGTCCTTCGCACTCAGACCTAACGGATGGGATTCATTCCTCTCCTCTGCGCGTCCTTTTTTCTTTTGGACATTGATATAATAGTCCAGACTCCTCCCCACAACCGATCTGATGGTTGTTGTTGCTCCTCCTCTTGAGCTTTTCACTTCTTCCGCCTTGGAAGATTTGTCAGTGTTCAAAGGCTTCAGCCTTTGACCTTTCTCCTGCGAGTCCGCCTCTTGGATCCTGTCTTCGCTCTGGTAAGCATTATCTCATTTTTCTTCTTAGGATTATTTGTCACAAGATAGTATCCAATGTAGCATGGGTGAAGAAGTGCGACTAGTGTGATAAAATGCAATGCAAAATCTTGGCATAAAGCGCAAAAGTACATAACAATTAAAGAGGAAGCATGTAAACAAAGTTAGCATAGATAACAAAGTTGAGTGTGCAAGATAACAAGACAATGAGTGCAACGATAAACATGTGGTAGAACATGACATAAAAACCATGAACAAAAAAAATCCTAAAGGGAGATGAAGAGTTGCAACACAAAGAAAATGAAGTGAACAATTGGAGAAGAAGACATCGAGATAGAGGAAATTGAATAGTCAATGTCGAGAATAAATAATATGGTAATCATTGTAATTGATTATTCAATGAATTATTATAATCAAATAGAGGACGGAGGAGAGCCAAGCAATAAAGCATTGAAAAGTGTGAAGTTTTTAATATGCAATTTTAGTACTTTAGTATTTAAAGAGAATGAGTATATCATTTCCCCTTTGACTTGAAATTCAAGTTTATATTATTATTATATATATGATTGTTTGTATGATTATTTACCTTAATGAGATAATCACAATTGATATTGCCACATAAAAGGTTAGTTAAACATGACACACTCTTAGTTATATCAACTCTTCAATACAACCATCTTTAATCATTATAATAACTATTTTGACCATCTAACAACTTAGCCAATCTACACAATGAGAGGGAAAGAAAAATCATAATGCATACATTTGACCATCTAACAACTCAACCAATCGACACAATAAAAGGCAAAGACAAATCATAGCGCACACATGATATATGTCATTGTCTTTTTCACAAATACAGGGCACCAGTTTCTCATTATTCACATTCTAAGAAATGCAGAGAGCCAGTTGTGCGCACGGCAATTGGCAGTTTTGTGCGCAAGTTTCTAGGGAAGGTGTTGCGCCAGTTTCTAGGTGGGACTATCTGATTAGTCTTGGTTACTTTTCTTGCTTGGTGCATTAGCCTTACTTGGATATTGATTGCTACCAGTATTCTTCTCTGTCAAGGTCAAGGTGCTCAGAGGGTGGCTTCGGCCTATGGTTGGGTGACAAGGGTATTGTCAATGGTAAAACGAGCACAATCTTCTATATTCTAACAAGTTATGGGCCCACACCTCCTTCATTCAGTCTAACCGCTGAAAGGAAACATAGCCGCTAGGATATTGAGCTCGCTGAGGAACTGTCGCTAGGGTTACTAGCAGGAGAAGCTTCCAAGACACTGTTGCTAGGGTTACTAGTAGAAGCAGTTGCAAAAACCCTAATCTCAAATCCAACACCTTGTGATGGAGCATCTCGCTCAAGGAGAAGATATTCAGATGCGCCCTAGTTTAGCGCACCTTTTGGCTATCTTAGAAGATAGAAATGCCAKAGTTGAAGTTTTGTATCAAGGCATGACCAGTTACTAGTCATCCGAAGACATGAGTGAAACAATCAGTCTTCTACACTACTCAGGACTCACTGGAACGATTGAAGACGATATGTGGATAATCGATAACGGAGCTTCTAGGCACATGACGAGAGATCAAGCCAGACTCTCAAATCTAAATGAGAAGAAGACCTCGTACAAAGTAGAGCTTGGAGACAAAACCACTTACCCCGTGGAAGGATTTGGACAAGCCTCCATCAAAATGAAAACAAGTAACTATGTTCACTTAAGCAATGTTTTATATGTACCTGGTTTAGAAAAGAATCTTGTATCGATATCATGTCTAGAAGATAAGGGAAACAAAATAGATTTCGTGGATGGAAAAGTGTTATCATGGCATAAAGACTCCAACATAGAGAATGCTAGGGTTATTGGAAGTCGTGAAGCAAATATGTATAGACTACTAGAACAAAATGAAGAAGCTCTCGTACATGACGAAGTCAACCTTAATGAGCTTTGGCACAGAAGGTACACTCACAATAACTATCAAGCATTACCCTTTCTCAAAAGGATGGTTGAAGGAATACCAGAGTTGCAGTCTACACATGAAGGCATCTGCAAAGGATGTGCTCTTGGGAAGAATATCAAGAAACCATTCCCAAGCAGCAACAACAGATCTAAGGAGATTCTAGATCTGATACACTCAGATGTTTTCGGTCTGATGCTAGTAAAATATCTAGGAGGATCTTCCTACTACGTAATCTTCATAGATGACTATTCAAGAAAGACTTGGCTATATTTACTAAAGACAAAAGACGAAGTATTCAACAAGTTTCAAGAGTTCAAAGAAGAAATAGAAAACCTTACTAACAAGAAGATCAAGATGCTAAGAACCGATAATGGTGGAGAATACACATCAAATAAACTCATTGCATTATGCAAATTGGCAGGGATAAGGAGGGAGCTGACTATTCCTCATAATCCTCAACAAAATGGTGTAGTAGAAAGAAAGAACAGATCCATTGAAGAAATCGTAAAAGCCTTACTAAATGATCAAAGTCTATCCATGTTCTTACGGGGAGAAGCAACAATGACAACAATATACATGCAGAACAGAAGTCTTCATCGTATATTGAAGGACATGACACCAGAAGAAGCTTTCTCAGGTAAGAAACCTAATGTGGAAAATCTAAGAATATTTGGATGCCCTGTTTACTCTCACATTCTCAAGGACAAGAGGAATAAACTAGAACCTTCAGGAAAGAAAGGGATATTCGTGGGATACAATGATTCATCCAAGGCTTCTAGAATATATATTCCAGAACAACACAAGATCGAAATAAGCAGAGACGTAACATTCAATGAGAAGATGGCCTTCAAGAAATCCATAGAAGAAACTATAGAAGAAGAAGAGATTGAAGAACCTAATGAAGAAAACACAGAAAACAAAAATGACGAAAAGGAACAACTTGATCATCCTATGGAGCCATGTGAAAACAATGATTCATATATCATACCTAAGACCAAGAAAAGACCAGCTTGGCTTGAAACTACCTTATAAGACACAGAAAGACTCAAGGTTCCATAAGGAACATTCAGAAAGAGTAAAAGACCTAAAAAAATTCTCAAGTTATGCAACATACATGACGAAGCTTCTAGATGAAGAACCTACCACATTTGAAGAAGAAGTTCAAAAGGGGCAATGGAAGGAAGCTATGATAGAAGAGCATCAATCCATTATGAAAAATTAGGTATGGGAAATCGTACCAAGACCTAAAGAAAAATCGGTGGTAACCTCAAAATGGGTGTACAAAATCAAACATGCAGTAGACAGAAGCGTGGATAAATACAAGGCAAGATTCGTAGCCAAAGGGTTCTCCTAGAAGGAGGGAGAAGATTATGACGAAATGTTTGCCCCGGTGGCTAGATATACTTCCATCAGAGCTATCATATCTCTTGTCGCTTCCATGGGATGGAACCTACATCAGATGGATGCAAAGACAACTTTCCTCAATGGAGCCATTGAAGAAGAAGTATATATTGAACAACCTCAAGGGTTTGAGGTACATTCCAGAGACACTCACGTTTGTAGATTAAAGAAAGCTCTATATGGACTCAAACAAGCTCTAAGGGCTTGGTATGCCAGAATGGACAACTATCTAACGAGACTTGGTTTCTCCAAGAGTCATGCAGATCCAAACCTTTACTATAAAGTCGTGGACAATGCACATGTAATCCTACTACTATATGTTGACAATCTATTCATAACAGGTGAAGAGTCTCTTATCATCTAGTGCAAGAAGGAATTAGCTTCTGAATTTGATATGAAAGATCTAGGTCTCATGCATTATTACTTGGGACTAGAAGTATGGCAGAAGCGTGGTGAAGTATTCCTTGGACAAGGAAAGTACGCAATAAAGATCCTTCAGAAATTTGGAATGATGGATTGTAAGTCCATGGACACTCCTATGAATGCGGATATAAGAAAAGTGAAAGTTCCAGATTCTGATCCAGTAGATCCATCTCTATATCGACAACTAATTGGGTCATTGATGTATTTGGTAAATACTCGACCAGACATTTTCTTTGCCGTGAATACACTAAGCCAGTTCCAGGTGGAACCGAGACATGAGCATTGGATAGCTGCAAAGCATGTATTAAGATATGTCTGTGGAACAATAAACTATGGTTTGAGATATACTGCATCCAACAATATACAGCTTCATGGATTCATAGACTTAGATTGGGCAGGAAGTGCAGAAGATAGAAAGAGCACTTCAGGCATGTGTTTCAGCTTGGGCTCCGCTATGATATCTTGGGGCAACATGAAACAAAAATCTGTCGCACTTAGCACAGCAGAAGCAGAGTATATGGCAGCATGTGAAGCATGCACAGAGGCAATATGGTTAAGGAAGTTAATCTCCGATTTATTTGATCAGGTTCCATAATCGTCCATAATATATTGTGATAATCAGAATTGTATAAGATTATCAGAACATCTTGTGTTTCATGAAAGGTCGAAACACATTGAGATCAAATACTACTTTATTCAAGATAAAGTCCAGGAAGGAGAGGTAAAGCTTGAGTATATCCCCATAGATGAGCAGACATCAAACATCCTGACAAAACCTCTATCTAGAATAAAGTTTGCATATTTTCGAGAGAAGATGGGGATCGTGGAAATAAATCCCTTTGCCGAAAGGGAAGAAATAACTCTCTAGGTTGGGAGGGAGCACTGAAAATATTATTGAAGACATTTGTTTTTGAGATTGAAAAATGAGCCCAGTTGGGCAGATTCTTTCCTATTCGAAAAGTGGATTGAGATTTCTGACGAACAATGATTTCCCATTGTGGTTAACATGGGAAATAGTCCAGATTGTTGATGTATCATAGACAATGACTTCCCATTGTGGTTAACATGGGAAGTGGTCTAGGGTAGTCTCTCTTCTTGAGGGTTACTCAAGAAGACTGGCCTGCCTCGCCAGACAATGATTTCTCATTGTGGTTAACATGAGGAATGGTCCGTTTTGGAGGTTGATACATGACAGTCTTTTCTTCTTGTGGTTAACAGAGGAAATGGTTTGGACAGTCATTCCTTAGGGTTTCTACATTCTCTCCAGGGTGCACTTTGATTAGTGTAGGAAGAATGTCCTAGGGTGGGGAATGGTCCAGGCTCAACAATCGGGGACAGACATTCCTTAGGGTTTATACATTCTCTCCAAGGTGCACTTTGATTAGTGTAGGAGGAATGGCCCAGGGTGGGGAATGGTCCAGGTTCAGAAGACAGGACAATTATTCTTCCTTACTTGAGAAGAATAGTCCAGATATCTCATTGTTCTACTCTGAGGGCGGATATTTTTTCATATCTCACAGACGTGAGTGAAAGATTGGCCCAGATGATTCAGTTTATTTGATAACAATATTTTATGTGCAGGTTGACATTAGATGTTTGTTATGGAGACTGCGTGTCTCCAGACAGTAGAGATATGCTACTATGGTGGATATGTTCCACTGTTTGTGACTATGTGCCACGGTTTGAGTAGTTGTGTACTACCATGGATAGACACAGTTGTGTTCTATCAATTGATATTGTACCAGTTGTCATGGAGATTATCCAGTTGGATAATAATGACGGTGCTCGTGATGCTACCATTTGAATGGTCTGTTTGTGCTCAAGACCATACCTCCCTAGCTAGGAGGGAGTGTTGATATTATGGTAGCTTCGGGAGGTATGAACCTCTATTGTGACCTATGACGAGATTAGAATATTTCGGAAGGAAGCAAAGAAGTAAAGGAAACCCTAGACGAGATGTCGCCTGCAGAAATATAATTAATATGAATTAATTAGTACCCAGAAGGAGAAGTCGGCTCAGGCAAGCCTGCTAGATTACTATAAATACAGGGCACCAGCTTCTCATTATTCACATTCTCAGAATTGCAGAGAGCTAGTTGTGCGCACTGCAGTTGGCAGTTTTGTGTGCAAGTTTCTGGGGAAGGTGTTGCGCCAGTTTCTGGGTGGGACTATCTGATCAGTCTTGGTTACTTTTCTTGCTTGGTGCATTAGCCTTGCTTGGCTATTGATTGCTACCAGTATTCTTCTCTATCAAGGTCAAGGTTCTCGGAGGGTGGCTTCGGCCTATGGTTGGGTGACAAGGGTATTGTCAATGGTAAAATGAGCAGAATCTTCTATATTCTAACAATGAGTACATATGATTGCATATACATCATATATATCTATTCATACATCTTTGACAATATGTATATCTACATATAGTGTTATTAATGTGTTTCAATGTAGTGTTTATTGTTTATGTTATTAATGTGTTTCAATGTAGTGTTTATTGTTTATGAGGCACTATTATGGTTAAAATATGTAGACAATTTAGATTTAAATATGTATGGTTCAAATATGTAGACAATTTAGGTTCAAATATGTAGAAAAGTGTTTGACTACATGGACTTGGTTTCCTATGTCAATAAGACAAGCAATAAACACCTTTAATTATTTATATTTTTGTAAAAAGTTGCACATCCTCTCCTCACCCCACCAGCCACATCGTGATGCTATGTTTCCATATGTGTTCGTAGACGTTAAAATCATCAAAATTTATTGGCATCGAAAAAGCACATATGTTTCTAGTGGTCATATGGAATCGTGATGGTATCTCATAAAATTGAGAGTGATGAGATCGACAACCGTGAAATTTAGGGAAAGGGGAGAAGGATGTTTCACATGGTAGGCACCATTATTTAATTTAAGATATGTGTTTATATTTTACTTAATTAGAATGGATAATTACGTCGAAAGGCTTATACTTATTGGAGATGAGCACAATTAATCACCTTTTAATTTAAAATTTTAATTCTTGAATGTATCAGTTAATGTGTTTACTTTTTAACATTTACCTAATCATATTAAGAAATTACTGTACCACCATATGATTGCCAAGTTTCACTGATTAACCTTTGAAATTATCACATTTAATTTTTGGATTTCCACAACTCTATGTGTGTTTCAATTGTCCCTGAATTTCATATTGGATTACCCAACCATCTTATTTCGACATTCAGCAGCAACTTTGCGACTGTTCTAGTGCAAAATTATTACAAAGGAAAGAGTGGATTGACTTGACGTGAGAAATGAGTATCTCGAAAGAAATCGGGCGAAATTTTCTTAAATAAAGAGAAAATCAGAGTATTCCTTTAGTCTCGATCTGTCTGTCTGTATTGATTTGACTTCGCCTAAAAAATCGGGCAATTACAGGGAAGGAGTGTATTGATTTGAATTGAAAGTAATCGTGTGAAATTTTTCTTCAATGAAGAGAAAATTGGAGGATTTTCCTCCAAATCGTGAACTGTCCATATTGACATGACTTTAATGGCGAAAAAATCGGGGGAATTTCAGTAAAGTTATCGAACAATTTTTCCAAGCTTTCCTTTCATCTCTGTGCCCCACCACTCAATTATCGAGAGAAAATTGGAGGATTTTCCTCCAAATCGTGAACTGTCCATATTGACATGGAGTAAGCTAACTACGCTACCTTTTGGGATTCCGATCGACGGAGAACATCTAATCTCCGGCCACTCGGAAAACCCAAAAGGTAGCCTACCACTACTGTTCCCGTTTCCGTTTTCGTCGCTCCGTGCGCCCCCTGACTCTGCGGGTCCCGGTCCCGTTCGCCCCGTTCGCTCGATTCCTATGTGGTCGTAGTTTGGTGAGCCATTAATGCATGGCCACCCTACCTTCGAATTCGAACTCGGAGTAAGCTCCCGCGCGCTTGCTGGACTGCAACCATTGCCGACGGACTGCAAATTCGTGATGATCAATGGTGGAGAGTCTTCTCTCGTGGCTACATCACACAATGGGCTACAACGTATCCTCAAGATATAGATGCAATGTTTTACACTCATTCTGTGGATGAATTTATTGCCTTGGCCCCTCTCCTTGAAAAATTCCGATCTGTTGTGGGAAAGAAAGCATTTATTGTTGTATCAGGAGGCTCATTATGTTCATGTGAACAGGCTGCTTTGGCTCTACGATGGCCAAAAGAATTTTGCCATGAGAGACGCTTCAAAATCTTTGATTTGGAGCTTAATTCGATTTCAGAATCATCACATTCCGAGGTTTCTCTCGTCCAATCAACATATGCAAGCATGAAAGGGCTTCTCAGAATCCATAATCCTTCTCTGATCATTACTGTAGCTGACATTGATGTAAAGGTCAGGGACGCATTG
>JASDQU010689296.1:36972-47999 GCA_032191745.1 Picea mariana | reverse complement strand
CTGATGACTGACATTACTCTTTGAGCCTTAGAATTAATATTAGGAACAACAGAAAGGTAAAAAGGTAAATTATTCTTTTTTGAAGACTTTCGGTTGTGAAGCATTTGTCCATATTGATAAAGAAGATAGAACAAATCTTGAGGAAAAACACAAGAAGTGTACCTTTATTGGATACTGTGTTAATTATTTTGGTTATCGCTTATGGTATTATAAAAAACACAAAATCATTAGGAGTAGAGATCTCATATTCAATGAGAAGGTCATGTACAAAGATCAGTTGCATGGAAAGAAGCAAGAAAAAGAAAAACCAAAATACATAGTGCTTGATGAGATCACTGAAAACAAAATTCCAAAGGTACCAGAAAATTAAAATGTACAATAACGGGAGCAGAAGGTACCTCACACTCTTACAAGTGTTGTTAGAAGATCTACCAGGTTAAGTATACCCCCTGAAATATACTCTCCTTCATTGTATTATTTATTGTTGAATGATTCTGGTGAACCAAAATGTTATCGAGAGGCAATGCAGGTAGACACTAAACATAAGTGGGAGCAAGGCATGAAAGAGGAAATGGATTCCCTGGTAAATAACCATACTTTGGATTTGGTTTAGTTTCCTACAGGAAAAAGAGCATTGAAAAATAAATGGGCTTACAAGTTGAAGGAAGAAAATGGAGGAAAAAAATGGTACAAGGCTAGACTTGTTGTAAAGGGGTTTGCACAAAAGAAAGGTATAGATTTCGATGAAATATTTTACCCTATTGTTAAAATGATTTCAATTAGGAATATTTTAATTCTTGTGGTAGTAGAATATTTACATATTGAACAATTAGATGTAAAACAAACTTTTCTCCATGGGGATTTGGAGGAAGAGATTTATATGCAGTAGCCATAGGGGTATGAGGTCAAATGGAAGGAAAATTTGGTATGCAGGTTGAAGAAGAGCTTGTATGGCCTAAAGCAAGATCCAAGGTGGTGGTATTTGAAGTTTGACAGGTTTATAAAAACACAAAGTTATAGTAGATGTCATTTTGATCACTATTTTTATTTTAAAAGGCTAGAAAATGGAAGTTATATTATCTTTCCCTTGTATGTAGATGACATGCTTGTTGTAGGGTCTAATATGCATCAGATAAATGTGTTCAAGAATAAATTATCTAATTTATTTGTGATGAAGGATTTGGGTTCTGCAAAGAAAATCCTTGGTATGAGAATAACACGAGACAAGAAAAATCGCAAATTGACATTGTCTCAGGGTGAGCACATAGAGAAGATGTTGGAGAGGTTTAGAATGCATAATGCAAAACCAGTAAGTACACCTTTGGCCAACCATTTCAAATTAACCAAGGAAATGTGTCCCAAGACACAAGAGGAGATATAATATATGTCCAGGGTCCCTCATTCATCAGAAGTTGGCAGCTTGATGTATGTGATGGTTTGAAAAACACCAGATATTGCACATGTAGTGGGAGTTGTGAGCAGGTATATGAACAATCTAGGTAAATAAAATTGGGAGGTAGTAAAATGGATTCTTAGGTATTTGAGAGGTATTGCTACTCATGCATTATATTTTGAAGGTTTAGACATTGTTCTATAGGGATATGTTGATTCAGATATGGAAGGTGGTAAATATAGTAGGATGAGCACCACAAGGTATGTTTTTACTGTAGGTGGAACAACAATAAGTTGTATTTCGAAAATGAAAAATGTTGTTTCACTTTCAACAATAGAATCAAAGTATGTTGTTGCTACAAAGGCCAATAAAGAAATGATTTGGTTATAGAGGTTTATGGAGGAATTGGGAAAGAAGAAGGAGAATAACAGGTTGTACTATGATAGTGAGGGTGCCATTCATCTTGAAAATAACTCATCCTTCCATTCGAATACTAAGCATATACAATTGAGGTATCATTTCATACGATCCATCTTGGAAGATGGACATTTGAAGTTGGAAAAGATACATACTAGCCAAAATCCTACAGACATGTTAGCAAAGGGAGTAACCAAGGATAAATTGAGTTCCTGCTTAGTTTCAGTTGATCTTCAAGCATGAAGGTGAAGATGATAAATTTTCCAGGTCCAAGAAGGATCATAGTCTAGTAGATACAACAACAATGGAGTTTTTGAGATCAGTCTCCAAGTGGGAGATTATTGGTTGTGGAGCCTGATTATCTTCCTGATTCATAGCTATTTATTTTTATCCATGTTTATACCCCGTGAATATTTCACACCTCAGAATACTATACACTCCTCCACGCGGGGGGGCTGCAGGGGGGATTTTCCCCTTGTGGGGTTCGCGGGCAAGTGGGGGTTCGGGGGAGAATCCCGTGGAGGAAAATTTTCCTTGTAAATGTATATTATAATTTCATAGTAAATATGGACCATTGAGTATAAGGTCACAGATGTGACGGTAGAAGTTATGTTAAGTTTTTTTTCCCTAGAATGAAGCCCTCTTTTATGAGGGAAATGTATTGCAACTATGTATCATTGCGAATATTGTATTCTAAGAGAGGAGACTGTGAGAGAAGAAGCAAAAGTTACAACAGGTATGTTTTAGGTTGTATCCCTTCATTTGATGAATAATAAAAAGGAAGGACCTGGTAATTTCTATGGTGGACGTAGCCCACACTAGGTGAACCATGTATATCTGTGTCTATACTGTATTGTGTATCTTCTGTGTTTTATTTCTGCATTTGTTTTTAATTTTATTTCTCCACGATATTGTTTTTCTAACACCCAACCACACAACAATCCTAATTTCCATCTCTCTTCCCCTCCAATATGCACAACCCAAAGAAATGACACTACTACATTTGTACCCAAAATCCGATGGCTAATTTGTTTGAAATTCGACAGTTACGTGTCTATAATCCGACAACATTATTTTTTTAAGCATCGTTGGGCCATGGTCGATTAGTCAACACACAATATCAAACTTTGATTATTCAACTTCCACAATCATTGGATCAATGTCTAGGTCGTTGATCATCTTGCCCCTAGAGCCGTCGGATATTCGACTCCTATGGGCATCAGACCTATGGCTTAGTCATCATATGCAAACTTTGTGGAGTCAGATAACCAATGCCACTGTATTGTTTTTAAAACAAAATTAAAAGAAAATTTGGTTGGGTCGTCGATCATCATGTTCCCGAGGCGGTCGAATATATAACTCCTATGGTCGTCGGACCTATGGCGTTGTCGTTGGATGCAAACTTCATCGAGTTGGATATCCGACGACAGTGTATTGTTTTAAAAAAAAAAAAAAAACAAATTTGGACTCCCCACAGATTTATATTAAGTCTCTTAGCATCATTTTCTCCATTCACTCTGTAATTACCCCGGTATGTAACTACATGAGTAAGACTTGGACGACCGATGTATTCCATAATTCCATAAAATGCATCACTAGTCTTTAATACAAGGAAATAGGTGCCGCATACATCAACTTCAAATATAACCACTGCAAACTGATAAAAAGAAGAAAAAGATTGACACATCAAAGCATGCATACATAACTTATATTCCCATTTCCTTAGAGATTTTAATTGGAATTTAATCAAGGCTCTCCATATTGTCACCTCTTTTCATTTCAAATATTGGATGCCAATATTGGCCATGTGGTCTGCTGTTGAGTCTCCCTCTAGCTATATATATTCATTCTACTTGAATATTATATGCTGATGAGTGTGTAGTAGGAAATTACTTAGAATTTGACCAAGGTCATGATGGAGGATAAGGACAAATTTAAATGTGAGTTTGAGAACCGTTAGGAGTAATTTTTCCAAGGGTTGTTTCAAAGTAAAAAAGAATAACATCTTTTTATATTGGTTGTACAATAGGATTACTATGACTAGAATTCAATTTTTGCCTCTATACTTTCAAAAAGTGGACATGTATTTCCCTATTCTTAACATCTACTCTCTACCCATGAGAATAGAAATGCAAAGAACAATGTTTACTTTTTATTTTCTAGTTATTACCTCCTTTTTCAATCTTCTTATTGTAAATATCTAAATATTTAAAACATATTGAGAACCTAAATTTCTTTCTTAAGTTTCTCCACTTTCCAAGCTATTTGAGAATGGACCAATGCATATACCAGTGAGGCGTGGTAGGGCATGCATTCATAGACTAATGGTAGCCAACTAAATAATAAATTACAATATTAGCAATAAACATAAAGCTTAAAAAAAATTATACACATAAAAAAGTGATCTACATCACATAAAAATTAGCATCGTACATGATAAACTTGTTTATAATATATAACAAAGAACATAAAAACCAAAATATAGAAATATCTTATTAGGGAAATAAAATTTATCAAAGA
The DNA here is from genome assembly GCA_032191745.1 of Picea mariana. Taxonomy (NCBI): domain Eukaryota; kingdom Viridiplantae; phylum Streptophyta; class Pinopsida; order Pinales; family Pinaceae; genus Picea; species Picea mariana. The sequence continues at coordinate 43,669 of JASDQU010689296.1, read as the reverse complement.
AATTTGATTTGTTTTACCTTGAGAAACTCCTTTGCTTCCTTCCTTCAAATCTCCTTTATTTTTTCCTTTTGACTTTCCCTTTCTAAGTTTTCCTTATGTGAAGGTTTGACTAGTGACACCTTAACTTTCACATGTATGAAAACCAAAATATAAAACAAGTTCCAATTGAAATTGTAAAAATATCCATATGTTTCTTAGTAATTTTTCTTAGAGCAAGGGCAATAATAATAGAAAACCTTTGAATATCCATCGATTAGTTCATCATCCTTGTTGAATTCCTTGATACATGCAACAACAACTTCAAAAAATGAGATATACATATAAAATTAGTATGAGATTCAACATTTACAAACAACACATGAAACTTCATTCTCATGCTCCAAATCAAGTTATAATTCGAAGAGATACCAAGGAAGAAATCTTGAAGGGAGAAATCCACCATCCACCATCAACCTCATGTTCCACATCCATCAGTCTAATATATCATTTTTATCCTTATATAGATTCATACAAGAAGCTACAAAAGTATACACCTATAGGCATGAAAAGCCTCAATGACCTATAGGGAGCTCTAGGAGACATATTCATCCTAAAGGTCACAAATTTTCCAAATCAAGAAAATGGGTTTACTATAGGAGATAACACAACTCAATATTCCAACTCCACATGGTTATGCTCACCAATAATATATATTCAATAGAAATAATATTGTTATTGGATGGAGACACTGCATGAACAAAGGATTGATATTTAAAATATAAATGGAGAATGAAACCAAGATGAAAAATTGCAATGACCACACTCTGTCTTCAAGTGTCAAAATTCAAAACACTCATGTTTTTTTCCTGCAAATAAAATATTAAAAAAAGGAGTTGAAATTTCAAAATGAAGAATCAAAGCAATGAAGAAAATAGTCCAATAGAAGGTCAACAATAAGTTCAAGGAAATATTTAATATAGATTTCCATGAAGCTTCATTCATCACCATAGGAATACATAAAACATTCAAGGAGTAATTGGTTAAGAAACACATGGTGTTATGGAAAGTAGTATTGGCAACATAAGAATAACAAAAAGGATACCCCATAAATCCATATCTCCACCTTTTAGCCATTGTTCAGTAGGATGAGATTTCATTATGGTTGAGGTTCAAACTATGTCTATAAGTATCCAATTATAAATGCAATATATAACTATCAACATTTTTACCACTGCAATTATTCATTGCAAGGATTTTAAGAGTCACCATGTGTATCTTGAGTTTAAATATGTTGTGATTACATGAGACAAGTCAAGGGTCTACAAGGAAATATCTAAAATGATTGTTGATAATCACAAGATCAAGCAAGAACTAAAAAACATGAGTGAAAACTGCCATATGATAACATGAGTCCCATTGCTTCAAACAATTGCAAGAGTCCAATATATTGTATGGATATGAAAAGTTTCACCTCATGTATTACTAGTTTAGAGATTGAGAGGTTCATACAATTGATAGAGCTCCTTAATTTTGTTGTACGATCCCAAGACGCTAGAATTTCCTACTACTATGAAAATACAAAGACAACATCAACTCTAAATAGGTCAATAATACCCTATTGATATCCAAACATAATTAATAGGCACCGGTCTAACTTTGAAACCACATAAAAATATTTCTTAAAACTCACTTATAAACATCAATTATAGATCTAGAAAGTACTTCATAAATATCATTATAGATCTGTCCCTTATATTCAATTGTATTTTTCATTGATAAATCATTAAGAGTTTAGGTTGAAGTTTATCTTAGAGGTATGGAAAAAACTAATATTGGCAACCTCTCCCACTGGCCTTTATTAAATCTAATGCTGGAAATTACTCTTGCAAAACAATAATGAAAGTCCATATCATTTTCCATATTGTGATGTACAACTAAGATCTATCTAGGTAGGATATTGGCAAGCTGGAAAGTCATTGAATAAGATGCACTTAGCACTGTAAAGAAACATATTCAAATTCCTATTATGATAACCTCAAGTACTATCCACATATACAAAGTTCATAATGTATACCACATAAAATTCAACCAAATAATATCAAAACCTCTATTCAGTGGCAGCCATAAAGTCCATCTACACAAGTACTTTCTTGGTAAACAATATTTTTATTTACTCTTCAAATTTGGGGTAAAAATATAGAAGAGAATCGACATATAGGGAAGCCCCCCTAGTGGTGGTCATTGATAATCTTTCATTGTGGGAAGAGGATATCAAGGTGACAATGGTAAATTTTCCAATTTCTACTTGTTTTTCATCTAGTGAAGAATTTTCACCAAAGGTGACAAATAAAGTGGTAACATGGGTATGAAGTGAGCCTTTGTATGAACCCATCCTTTCCCATTAGTTCTAATATGGGTGGTAGAAAGTAGGAGACTAGTGAGTTGATGTGTGTGGAGTATTAGAAAATGAGTTGAAACATACAATGAATGCAATAGGACATGATTTTTTTCATACCTCTTGGATATCATCTACACCAATAACAAATGAATCCCAAGGATGTGATCGGATTGGAGTATATGGGAGTCACCAGTGCAATTTTACTGTCAAGATTTACGGGAACATAAATACATGTGGAAATATGCAAGAATCTGTGACTACTTTCTTTATCCATTATATGAGTTTAATTTTTTCAAGTCAGCACCAAGATTGTCTCAAGAAGATATGCAAGTGGTAAGCATGATAGAGGATTGGTATGTGAATAAAGATAACACTTATATTTCTATGGGCCAACCAAATATCTTCATCTATTGCCAAGATCTATACCAGATAGGATGGTTCTTAAAGAAGTGGCCCATTAGACCATTCTTCATGGTTTAAATACTTCATTAATAAAATATCAAAATAAATTTTGTCCAACTTATCATATGTATATAGGGTTGTATGCTTTGAATAACTCTACATTTGCAAGCTTGGTAGTTGAGGTCGTGACTTATTATAATTTTTGGGAGGAGAGGTTTATAATATATGATTCAGAGAAGGTGGCGTTCTAACATGTATCTCTTGTGGCCATCACTTGGACATATATTAATGATGAGTGGGGGGAGGGAGAAATCAAGAGATGAACACTATCGTTTGAAGAGTTGCAATTAGAATTCAAATGATTACAAAAAAATCGAAAAGAGTAAAAAAGAGAAGGACATGAAGAGGAAACATGACGAGAAATTATCCCAAAAACAAAAAGATGTAGCTAAAACTCTATTTGCAGCAGAATCAAAGGCAAAGGTAGAGGCATAGGAAAATAGAAGGTTGGAGTTGAGTTAGAGGAAAAATCTGAAGCTAAAAGAAAAGCTAAATTACAACCTAATGCATAAAGAGAAAGGAAAGAAATGGGGAAAGAGGATGAAAGGAAAAGGTTAGTTGGTGAATTCAAATCCAAAGAAGAAGTTGAGGTAGGACATATAAGAAATTAGTTGAGGAAAAGGAAGCAACAATATTAGCAACAAAAAAAGAAAGAAAAAGAAAGTTGAAAAAATGTTAAGAATGAGAGAAAAAATGTTGAGGAAGAAAGAAGAAGAAGACAAATGTGATATTAAATTAACAGAGGAGTGATCACTAGAACAACATGTGCATATTCCTAAGAGATTTACAGTGATGTTTTCATCTAGGATAATTGCAGGAGGGGATATGCTAATCCTTATGCCCACTACTAAGGTTGCTATCTTAGAGATGTTTTATTTTGATAGGAAGAAAAATAAAATGGTGAGGAAAACAAACAAAGGATAAAACTTAATGTTGATCAAGACCTTGAAGTTGTCAGTGTTTCATGGAAACCTGTATAGGAGATCTAGATAAAGAAAGTACAAACAAATCTTATCAAGAAAGGAAGAGAGATTCAATATGGAAGAATGAGAAAATATATTCACACTACTCCAATGAGACAATGATTGATACATAGTTCATGATCAATATGATACAATGAATGAGTGGAATACACTCATATATATGGAAAAACATTCCATAATTAAGAAAAGAAATCAAGCAGATAGCTTTCTTTAGGAATGCATGCATGCATAATAGTGATGGTAAAAATATAAAGTTTAAAATAGAACTAGTCAGTTATCTCCCATTGAACTAGTGTGTTGAAAATATAAATTTTTCCAACACCCCCCCTGAACATCACTATGGAGTAAAAAATGAGTCCCGACTACTAGGCCATTTTAGGTACTCATGTACAATGCAACTAATGAACAGTGCATAAAAGTGAGGAAAGAGGGAAAACCAAGTGGGAACAAAACCCCCCTCAAAAGATAATGTATCAAAAGAAGAAAATGACAACTGCTAGGAAACTATGTTCTTCATCGCAAGACGATCCAAGAAAGTCTGAAACTTCAGCTCACTGCAAGTATTCATGAAGATGTAGAAATCTTTATGGATCTGATGAATTCCTTTGGCAACCTATTGGGCCTTGTACCTCTTGATCCTATGAACCCATCTACACCTGAAAATATTCCTTTCCAGTGGATGTGGAACCAGATTCCAAGTTTGGTTCTGTAGGAGTGAGTCACACTCCTTCTACATGGCTGCTTGCCATAATGGATTTCCCACAAACCTATTGTAGTTTTGTGGATCATTAGATTGAACCATATAACAATGCATAGGAATTGCAGGTTCTGAAGCTGAAAACACATGAGAAGGATCATCATGCTGAGATCGAGTCCTCCTCGAATCCAATGGATTCACTACAAGGTTGTCTGCTACCTGAAGTGTGGTATGTGCCTTCTTGGGCATCTGTTGAAGCTTCGGCACTGGATTCTTGTCTGGATGTACTACCTGCTTATTTTCATGTACAAAATTTGAGTGTATGGAATCATCTTTGATGTCTGAAACTGATGGAAGAACAAAAGTATATGCATGTTGCACTAGAGATGCATGCAAATTACTCTCCTTATGTGTAAGTAGAATAGAGGAGTCATTGTCAGAAAACTTAGTGAATTTATACAACCTTGACTTGTGATCCACCTCACCAATTGCAATGATGGAATTCTCATGCATGTCAATTACTGAAATTGAATCTGATGTAAATTCAACCTTTTTACCTTTCTGAGTGATTTGATAAACTGAGAGTAGATTCATAAAAATATTTGGAATATGTAAACCATTCTCAAAACTGCCATTGTGGAGTTCCACTCTCCCTTCTCCTGCTACTGCTACTGGAGTATCATCCCCTATGAGAGTATGGGGTCTTGAGCATGGACTCAAGGAAGAGAAAACTTCATCTTTCACTGCCATATGATGGGATGCACTAGAATATATAATCCATGAATCAAGGAGGAATTAATTGCAACAAGAGCATGATGATTACCTTTCTTAGGAGCAAGATATTCTTCCTTCTACTTCTTGATTCCCTCTGGAATGAAGTTTCCAAGGTTATTCTGCTGAAGTGTCTGTGCCATAAGATCGATCTGTTTCTTCAGGCATGTGGATTCTTCATGATTCGGTTTATTGTAGTAAGTGCACTGCTTTCCCTTCTTCTTCTTCTTCTTCTTGGAATTTGAGGAGTCTTTGGAACTTGAAGAATCATTAAAGGGTTTGGAATATCCCTCCTTGTTGTTCTATTTGAATGACCATTTTCCATCATGCATGGTGAGTGCATGTGCTTTGATATCTTTTATGAGGCCCATCTGTATGAGTTTTTTCTGCTCTTGTGTAAGAGACTCAATGAACTGAGCCAACGTAGGCATTTTCCAATTTGTTCCAAAAAGACATCTACCATAATGGAAATTGGAGACATATACAATGTATTCTGGTCCTAGCTTGGCCAAGATTGTTAGAATAAGTTTTTTCTCTTGTGTAGACTTATTAATACCACATTCACCCAAGCTCAATAACAAAGATTTAAATTTAGTAAAAAAATCTTGTATATTATAAAAAAAATTAGGGTCTAAGGTATTTAACTCTACCGCAAGCATATGACCTCACATCTCATCCTGCTTTCCAAAGAGTCCTTCTAAGGTGGTCCAGATCTCATTTGGAGTCTTGCATGCAGCAACATGAAACCATAAATCAGTGGAGATTAACTCAAGAAGTAGTCCCGTGGMCTCATCCTTACGGTTCACCCATCTCATCTTCTCAATCACTGATGTAGGTTCTATTTCTATTGCCATCGTCAAATTATATAGTCCTTTTCTTTTGAGTTGGAATGTCACCTTGGGCTTCCAATCAAAATAATTGTATGGTGTGAAGATTACCACCAAGTTTGGCTGTATAGTAGTTGTCATATCCATCTCTCCCACTATTTCTAAGAACCCCTAAAAATTTACTCTCAATCTGCAAGTGAAAAATTAAGAAATCACGACAGAAATGGCACTTTAACTGAAAATTCGTATCAATTTCAAGAGATGATCTTGTGACTTACTTTCTAAGAAAACGGTGAGGAATATCTCCAAACGGTTGAAAACCCACTTCCAAAATGGGTCGATTTAATTCTTAGGCGGACCGTTTCCTTAAAAACTTAATATTTTTGGGAGCAATCACTGTAGAAGGGTAAGGCCACAGATTCGTATCAATTTCAGGAGGCTATCTTGCGGCTTACTTTCTGAGCAAAAAGTGAAGAATATCGCCAAACGGTTGAAAACCCACTTCCAAAATGGTTCGATTTACTTTCTTAAAGGGTCGTTTCCTAAAAAACGCAATATTTTGGGAGGAATAACTGCTGAA
>JASDQU010689295.1:15250-29099 GCA_032191745.1 Picea mariana | reverse complement strand
GGAAACAACATGATGTATACTATCCATTCATGGGTGTTGTATATGCATGTGCATTTTCCTTCATGTCCAAATACCTTTATCAATCTTGCAGTCCAAAACCCATGACTAGGGTTGACATCAATGACAACAATCAATCTTCCAACAACAACCACATGAACAACATATCACAAAGCACCATAACACAGAATATAAGTGTTTCACCCCTAGTGTGGGGCTACGTCCACCAACTCTTTGTCTTATTTATTATCTTCTTTCAATCCTCTTACATGCATAGATCCAAAAAATCCACTTCGCATAGGACATGAGATCTGCGCGCACCTCGCCAGATCCTCCTTTCCTGAGTTTGGCACAACACAGATCCTTCTTAAAATCACTTGCACTTAGCTCTGCAAGTTCTTAACACATAGTATGCACAAAGCATTTACAACTATTTGCACTTGTCTCATTGGCTTACAACTGATTCCTTCTTACATCACCTAGCTATCTATTTATACATTACAAACGTGGCCTAAACATGGGTAATCCCATAGGTCGACATCCCATACATGTTACATAAACCCTAAACCCAAAAATCCCACAAAAGGGGGCGATATCCCGCGATCTCCGCTTTGCCTAGCGCTTCATCTTTGACTAGCCTATCGAAGTCGCAAAAATGGTCAAACACGACCAAGGTTCTCCAAAACTTGGTCGAGGGCCAACAGGCCCCCAACACTCACCCGTGACTCATCCCGAGTCACTCTAATCTGGGAAAATATTATTCGAAGGCCTCGATCTTGGCTCAAGCTGCTTCGACCTATTTCTTCGCCAGAGCCTCCTACTCGACGAACTCCTAAATAACTTTCTCAGTCACCGGTCCTTCCAATCATTGTTCCACCGTGGTGACTACTTGTTCTAGTTGTGCACCTTGTCCCTCAATCTTCTCAAAGAGTGTGCAGGTTTCATCCTACACTGGTTGTAGCCTCTGGGTCACTTCCATGACTTCACTTTGAATGGCATGGACCTGTTGCTGAATGATGTGTTCTTCCTGGGACCTTTTCATCCTCTCTACTACTGGCAGTGGCTTCAACTATGCTTGTACTGTCATTGCTTGTTTCTTTGCTTCCTGGAGTTGTGACTCCAATGTCCTTAGTTCTGGGTCCTCTGCAAGGCGCTCATAGGTTTGTGCACTTCGACTAATCAATTCCTTGCATTCTAAGGCCAATGCCTTGATTATTTCAACTATGCTCCGAGTAGTTTCTTTCCTCTAATATTGCACTTCCTGCAGAGTGCTTGGCATGACTTGTAGTTCCATTTCTGCCACTATTTCTTGAAGCTATTGAATAGCTTCAATGAGCTTCTCCACTTGACTCTCCACTGTGTCTTCTTCTATCTGTGCGAGGACAGACATAGAGATAAGTTCTCTAGTGACTGCTTCTATAACTCTAATCTACTCTGCGAGCAACTGTTCTTTTTCCTTCTGGATCTGTGCATTATCCTCTGCAAACTTCTCCTGGAGGCCATCTTTCTCTTGCTGCGCAACCCAACGTTGCTCTAGGGATTCTTTGTTTTCTTGCTTTAATGCCTCTGTGGCCTACTCCTTTTCCTCCTGGACCTGACAAAGGTGAGCCTCTGTTTAATCTTCTAATATGCATAGATGGGCAGACTCATCTCCTACTTCTATGTCCCCTGCTGACAATGGTGCAGTAGACACTGCGCGGATCGAATAAAGAGCCTATTGTACCCCTTTGAGCTCTGCCTCAATCCTGTCAAACATTGTCTCCTGTTTGGCTTTGCTTCACTGCAAAATGTCCTCTGAGGTATCTGATACAATGGTGATGATGGGGTCAATATCATCTACCGTGAGCACAGTCTAAAATGGAGGTTTATTGTCTTTTGACTTCTTTCGTGATGAATGTTTATTCGGCGAACCCTTTATTTTCTTGGATGTCTCAGCCTCCGTGATGGGACCCTTTGGCGGTGTCACTTCGCCATGTTCCTATTTTTTTTCTTCCCCTTCATCCTCTTCTTTATCTACTTCATCACCTCCTCCTCCTTCAAGTAAATCTGGTGTAGTTTCCTTTGATTCATTGTTCAATTCATGTACTTCTTTCTTCTTTTTATTCCTGCAGTTGTTGGGTGCATTATATTCTTATCAGGTGACTATAGGACTTCTGATGAGGTTGGGTTCAAAGAGTTCTGTCTGTTTGAATGGTACAAGGAACTCTGTAGGCCATTCCTTGGTTATTTCTTCCATGTCCTCCTCAGTGAGTTTGTAATAGGACTATGTCTCTTCCTTGTGTTCATCCCCACACACAATGATATAAATGTTATGCCTATCTGTGCGGAGCTTCAAAAGTGGCCTAAACCTATGTAGGGTATTCAACGTCATGTGAGGGAAAGATTCAATGGTCCTCTTTAGCTGTAAATAATATGTGTGGAACACCGCATTGGATTTCCATTGTTTTTTCATGTCGCTTGAATACCAGAGCGTAGTGAACTTCACGACTACTGGTTCGGACGGCTCAATTTCAGGGAAGGTCGCTCCTTCCAGCATCTCGTAAGCAATGAAGGCAATGAGAATCAACAACCAGCTAAAATGAAACTCGTAGCCCTAGTCCTGTGCTTCACGACAATCTTTCTCCAACTGGTTGACGAGGTAGCTCACCCAGTTCATTTGCATCCCTTAGACACAGTTTTCTGTGAGGTCGATGATGAGCCCCATGACCTGCGTGGGTCAGCTCTTCCTGACGAGCTTACCAGTGATCAACTAGCAAGCTAGGTGCACTGTGCCATTCTGGATGGAGGCTACCTTGTAGCCCCATTTCTCTTTCTCTACATCATCGTAAGTTTCTTTTATGCGTTGTGCCGGGGCACGATATGCAACCTTCCCTGGGTAAAAATCTTGAGGGTCAGGTCCTTGCATGCTTAATCCAATGATCTGGTGGATCAGCGCTGGATCTACTGTGATGCGTCGATCCAACCATAGGTAACCACCATGGTATCATGACAGGAGGAGTTTAACACACGCGTTAACCTCCTGATGTCTGCCAAAGTGTGGTATCTTCATCACATTGAGGATGGTTGATGTTGAGATGTCCATGGTCCACAGCTGGGTCATTATCTTCGAATTCTTCCTCATTGTATTGGTCAAATACTTGTGTGGTGCAAGCATTCTATAGTTCTTGCGGTCTCCTAAGTTGAAGTCACTGATCTTTAGCGCCATAATATGTCCTAAGTGCAGTCCAACTGTGCATATCCCCTTTGGGAGGTATGCAGTAATCAGTCTATAGTCGAAATCCCTTGGGACGCTATCATGACTAACCACGCTAGCTAGAGGCAGGATATAGTCGCGCGGTATTGATGGGATGAGCTTCACGTTCACCAAGTCATTAGGATGCTTGCTTCTCTTCTCTATCATTGTTCGAGAGGGCCCAGATCGACGTGCAGTCGATGGGGATGTTTTCACTCCTCTCGTGGATGAGGCATGTACTCCTGCGCACAGGACCTTCTCAATCATGAAGTCTATTAGGATCTCTTCAACGTATTTCTCTACTGCTCTAAGTTCGCCCGACATATATGCTCGAGATCAGATATCTCGGGTCGATGAACAAACAATCAAGGTAGCATAACATATGGAAAGGTTACAATAAGCACTGCATGAAAGCGATTAGTTCTCTGTGGGCTCGGATAATCACAATTCATGAAAGTGTCCCTAGTAATACAGTCGACGGGTTAAATATATAACATCGTAACAAACTCCTCCAACGAGCAGGAATGCTCAATCAATACAATTCCATCCGTTATGGCGTGGTCCCAACGGTCCAATGGCGAACGTTCTGGTAATAACTGTGTTTCTAGCCGTTCTGGAGCGTCGTTCTAACGGTCGAGACGCCTCCAATGGTCATATTGTTTCTCCGTGGCAAAGTGCCATTCGATGTTGTTATGTGATTCTAACGAGGTTCGATTTCTGCAAGTCTGCCTTCTGCGAAGTCCTCCTGCAATTTTTCTAGCTTTGCTTTCTTCTTACCGAGATTTTAGATTTCTTTCCTATGATCCGCATCTCTGGTTTCCTCTTTCCATTATTTTTCTTATATTTTTTATCCAGGTGGATATCGGTGTCCACCCACCTTTTGCTATTGGCTCAAAACACTTTTCTGACAATTTTGGCAATTTACTATTTTTAGTAGTTTTAACTTCCAAGGCCATTTTGAGGGCCTGAATGAAGGTTTTTTGGGATCGATATTCTCAATGAAGGTTTTTCGAGATCGGGCTTCGGCTATCATTGACAATATTGATACCGAAAAACCTTCATTTAGGCCCTCAAAATGGCCCCGAAAGTTAAAACTGCTAAAAATAGTAAATTGCCAAAATTGTTAGAAAACCATTTTGAGCTAGTTGAAAAAGGTGGGTGACCACCGATATCCACCTGGATCACTTTTCTTATCTTTCACAAGGTTCGAGGATAATACTTCTTCTCGTACTGTTTTTGGATTAGGTGCTCTATTCTCTAGCATGGATAAGTTCTTTAAGCCTTATTGCATTCTTTCAACTTTGAAAGCTAAGTCTCTAGCCCTCAGTTGCTTCGACTTGTCCTCTTGTTCTTCTATTAAGTGCGTTATTATCTTGGCCATGAAATACCTTATTTCTTTCTTTTTGTGTTCTATAACTTCCTCTTCTTCTCTCCTTCAGATCTTATCTCTCTCAATCCAAGTCTTTCCTAACAAATGTGCAAAGGGAGCGTTGTTCTCAACAAACTTAATGACCTTGAATTCTTCTTCTGTCGATGGTCCATGAGAAACCCTAGGTACATGGGAAAGTCTTCCACATAGGGTTATAAAATTTCCTTTAAATAATCCTATTCCTCCCAATGAAGGAATCATAGAAGGCTTTCCTAAGATTTCCCAAGTACTTTCTATGATAATGTTCACCTATGTTTCTGCATCCAATACACAGTCTATGTCGAAGTCTCCTATCCTTGTTTCTATGCACTCTTTCTCTTTTAAAATCTCTGATAATCAGATGTCTCTTTGATCATTCAGTGTTTCTTTCATCTGCAATAATATAGCATATGATTCTTTCTGGTTCTTTAGCATATTCTTAGTCTCTTGACCTTCCTCATGGTTTTCTTGTCTCATGTTCATCTTCTCAACTTTAACAATCATTCTAGGACAATCCAAAACTTCATGTATAGTAGCTTTACAACAAATGAAAATAGGACTTCTACCAGGGCATTCCTTAGAAAGATGTCCTGGTCTTCTGCAACTATAAGAAAGAGTTAATTCTCTCTTTCTCTTAAATGATCCCCAATATTTCCTGTACTACGCACTGGGATCACAGTGATGGACTTGCAAAAAATTCTTTCAAGATCCTGCATCCGCTTGTTAGTACAAAAATTCTTTCTATGCATAGGGATAACATATCTTTCACTATTTTTATCAGATCTATTCATATCACATCTTCTTTCTTCTAGTTGTGCCCTAGTTTTTAGACTAGGACAAAATCTATCAAATATACGTAGATCCATTCTTTCGAAACAAAAATTTCCACTTATCTTACCTTTATCAGAGCACAAAGCTTTAATATCTTACCTCTTATCTTCAGATCAGACTTCTCTTCTTAGCACAGAGCTTCACAAGTTAACTAGAGTACTCCTCACTAGGGCAACAGATCTACGCACATAGATTTCTCTTTTCTTCAGTTCCCAACAATCACAGTTTCAGGTCCCAGCAACGAAACCATTTGTTAGCACATGGGCAGACCTAGGGTTCAACGCACTAACAAAACCCTAACTACTGACCCTTTCGGCAACACCTGCAAAGCAGGTGAAGTCTCACCCGAGGTAGAGGTAGGGGGGGTTGCAGGAATCAAGTGTCTACAACCTAGTTGGGACACAGATCTGTGATCACAATGATTTAATAGAGCACTTAACAGTCAACATTCATTAGTCTTTAACCCTTATTCACATCGCAGGTAAAACCTTAATTACAGAGTAGCGCAGTATTCGATAAGATCTAGCACATGCAAGCACTTAACATATAGAAATAGATCAGATCTAGCATTCATTCATATCACTAAGAATTAAACATTCATCCAGATTAAGCACTAAGTAAATAAATACACAACCACATGAACAACATAGCACAAAGCACCATAACATAGGATATACATGGTTCACCGCCAACGTGGGTCTACGTCCACCAACTCTTCGTCTTCTTTATTATCTTCTTTCAATCTTCTTACATGCACAGAGCCACAAAACTCACTCCACATAGGATAGGAGATCCGTGCGCACCTCACTAGATCCTCCTTCTCTGAGTTTGGCACAACACAGAGCCTTCTTACAATCACTTGCACTTAGCTCTGCAAGTTATCAACACATAGTATGCACAAAGCATTTACAACTATTTGCACTTAGCTCACTGGCTTACAACTGACTCCTTCTTACATCACCTATCTATCTATTTATACATTACAAACGTGGCCTAAACATGGGTAAACCCATGGGCCAACATCCCAAACCCGTTACATAAACCCTAAACCCAAAAATCCCAGAAAAGGGGGTGAGATCCCGCGATCTCCGCTTTGCTTGGTGCTTCATCTTTGACCAGCCTGTCGAAGTCCCAAAAATGGTCAAACATGACCGAGTTTCTCCAAAACTTGGTTGAGGGCCAACAACATCTTTAAGTTCCCCAATAAAATTCACCTGAGTCCTATCTATTTGTATAACGTTTTTATCACTTTTGAGCGGGGTTGCATTCAATTTCTTGCAGATTGACAATGACATGACGTTGAAGGATGCCCCTGAATTGACTAGGAAATTATGCAGGTTTCTGTTAAAGACTTCAAACATTAAAAGGAAAGGAGGAACAAAATGATTTCCTATTTTTTCTAAAGAGAAAGAATTCACACTCGGTTTATTTTTTAAATCTGTGTGGGATGGAACCTCACCTAGGTTAGTGCTTGTCATAAGGGGTTCTATTGATTTTAAGGCCTGTAACATAAAATCATTTTGTTGGGGAATCCTACACATGTCCATGATAAACACATTATCCTTCATCTTCTTCAAGTCCTCCACTACATTATAGTCTAGCTTAGGAGCTTCCTATGTGTGTATGTTGGTGGGATTCTTTTGAGAAGAAAATAGGGGTTTTGGGCGATCGGTCGCTTGATTCCCTCTAGATGACTGAGTAGTGGTGGGATTTGTTTGGACTGGTTGACTTCTACCTCACATCTGCACAAGTAGGACTTCATCGGGAGGTTCCTGCACTTCAACAACATCGGTGAAAGGCATCAGGTGGTTGGAATCCCATAACAACATGGTTGTCTCTTCCGGTGGCTCGTGACTTTCCTGATCGATGGCGTTTATTACCGACTCATTGGGTTGTTCAGTTAGGGTGCATTCATATAGGAATTTGTTAGCCATTAAATTTAGAGTGTGCACCCATTGAGGGCTGTCCATTTCTGAATGATTCTCTTGGTGGTACATACAAAAAGAGTGTGCACCCATTGAGGGTAGTCCCTTTCTGAATGTTTAGGTTAGTTGGGGGAGGTTCTATAGATTTGAAAGGTGGATTTCTATTAAAGAAGGGTTTATAAGATATTTTATTTTGGTTTCCCTCCCCAACACTCCTTTTCATATCTATGATCTCGTTGGAGAGTTTTTTTATCATCCGCTGAAGGTTTTCTAGATCTCCTCCTTCTTTATCAAGACCTAGTTCTCTTTGTTTTATTGGGGGTCTTGTTAACAAAAGTCCTCTCTTAGGTAGAGGTTGGGTTTCTTTCTTTGTTAATGAGATATGACCTTATTTACATCCTTTCATTTGGAATTCAATCGTTTTATCTTCCTCGAAATTTTCGGCTAGGGTATGTTTGGCAGGGCAGAGTTAACATATACCTCAATTTGCAACTCCTGGGTAGGTTTAGCTTCGGGTTGAAATTTTTTCAGGATAGTGGTAAACCGTTGGTTGAAATATTTAAACTTATATTTTGGACTCATGGTGGAGGTGAAAAATTCAACCATTAAATCTCCTGTGGTGGTTTCTTTTGCAAATTTGTCTAAGAAATATTTTTGAAACTTCGTCCAACTAGTTATGTATCCAACTRGAAAGTTAAAATACCAAGTCGAGGCTGCATTATCAAAGGTATAGGGAAAAATCATACACATTACATCCTCATGTTGTACGTTCATAAATATTATAGCTAATATGAACTTCTTGATATGGTCCTCAGGCAATCAGGAGGTTTCAGGGTCAAATTTGGGRAGTAATGTTTTTGGATGTCGAGGTAGGATATGCACCCATCCTGGGATTTCCAGAGAATCTTTGGCCAACTATGGTTGATTATATTGAGGTTGATTTCCCATTTCTTCATTTTTGTTGTTATTATCCTCCATGTATTCTGATTCAAAAGCTGATCGATCCAAGTTAGACCCTTCCTCGTCAGATTCAAAATTGTCAGGTTCAGAGTAATTACCAGCTGGTGTTTTGGGGATCAGGTTAAGGGGTTGTTCAATCTTATTGAGGGAAAAATCTATAGGGTATTCTACCATGTGAAAAAAAACCTGGTCAGGGGTGTCAACAACTGGTCTTCTTACTTGTTTTCTATGGGGAAGTAAAGGAGATAAAGGTAACGCTCCAATTTGTCGGGCGTAAGATCTTGTGATTCTTTTGAACTGGTTCAAATCCTTGTGGGGGAGAGCGTAAGGCATTTCAGGGAATAGGTGTTCTAGTTCCTCATGCTAAGGTGAGTTACTCATTTCAGGAGTACTCTCTATACGTGGGATGTCTTGAGAATGACTAGCCATGCATGTGGGATGTTTTGAATCTACAGGCTATGTGGGATACATTATCATAAATATTTTTAGCCATTCATTCGTCCAAGCCCTCCTTCTAGCGCCAATTCTGTTGAGGGTTCATAAATCATTTAACTCAACAGTAGGAACCAAACCCACTTAAGAGGCCCAATTATACTTGTAAGTGTTTGATGAGTGGAATGGTTCTCCAGATCTTTGATACGACCGATTTATCGATGGGATTTGCGGGTGACTGACAGGTGTATCTTTCTATGGAAATTTTCTCCTTCAGGTTAAGAGATTCTCTTTTTGTATTTTAATACTCTTAAATAGTCTAGGTAAGATACTTAGGATTGCATAAGCCAGTTGATAAAGAGAAATTACTAAATGTTGAAGAATAATGATCTTAGGATAACCCTTATACCTCAGCGTCCAGGCAACGATAATCAGACCTTTTCCAAGTTTAGCGATAATACTCTTACTTGTGGACATTCATCATTGACTGAGATAACAATTTTATAAAGGAAAAAAAATACGTAAAAAATATGAGTGTAAGACAATTAGTTCTCTTAGCTTTACTATCAATCACATATCAAAACATTGATTTCTTTCATCATCTAGAACAAAATACATGTTACCTGTATTGAAAGATAAATTAGCAATAGATACAACAACTCTTACTCAATACAACAACACTATCAAACTCGAAGATGAAAACAATCCCTCCTTGATCCAATCAAGTTGATGCTTTAGATGAAAAATTGTCTTTGGTTCTAAACAAAACTTCTTAATTAAAGTCACACAAAAATAATTCTTTTACAATTCTAAAAAAAAGGGTCTTTCCCAAAACCATCGACTTTTTGCACGAGGTCGATCTCCCTATTTATAAAGAATCACTAAGCTAAAAACAACTGCTAAAAGTTGTGTTAAGTAAAAAAAAATGAGAGGTGCAAGACTTTATCTCCTAGTTCTCTTGAGATCATCCGATTTTTTACTGCAGTGGATGATTTCTCTCACACTCCGCCCACTTGAAGAAAATTTCTTTGCAAGTGTTTGCATAGGGAAACCTATGTTGATCCGTTGGTGCAGAGAAGACTTCCTTTATCTCCATTGTTCGTTCTCTATACCTGATGAGCTTGACACTTCAACGTTGTAGAACTATGAGGGATTTGATTGGGTGTTCCAAGAACTTGTTTACTTGACCTGGAGTCATACTTGAAATCTGTGATATCTTTTCCTCCCATGCTGAGTCCTGCTTTGCATGTTGTTTGACTGTGTCATGCAAATCGACGAAATTTTCTAGTGGGACAAATTCTGGTAGGTCAATGTTTTCCATCTCCTGATTGATATTCTCCCAAATTTTCTCGCACTCTCCCCACCTTTCCTATATCTTCCGATGAGGTCCCTGGACCATTCTCACCTAGTATTCAATTGCCTTCCTCATTCAAGAGATGTTTCTATCCATCAGTACTCGGATGCCATGCTCTTCCGAGTCTTGACCTTTCTTTACCAAACTGATATAGTCAATCTGCTCTAAGTCTTGATGTGCCTTTTCATACCATCTCTTCATGTCTTTATAGGTTTCCATCCCCATGAAAGTATCCTCTTGAAAATCAACTATGCATGGGTGAATATATTTCTTTCTCTTGTGAATTGCGCATATGTTTCTCTGAACTCACTCCTCAAGAATACTATTGCCTGCATCGAATCATGATAATAATTCACTAGATGTCACAGATGATCCTGCTCCTTCTTTGTGGCTACTAGTTCCTTTTCATCCCTTTTCATTATGTCCATCGTTTCATCAGTTATAGCCATTCCCACCCTAATCAGCTCAATTGTCTTAGCATTTTCTGTGTTGAGAAGTGTTTCTTTCATGGTGATGAGGAGTGTGCTATCAAGCGTGAGCCTCCTTTTCTTAGTTGTCCTTCTCATCACAACTTTCCTCTTTCTATAATAAGTGATTTCTTGTATATCGATGACCTCATGCATTGGCTCAAGAATCTGTTGATCTCCCTAGGTCAGAGTGTTGCCTAGGCTTCCTGTCGCATATATATGTTCTATGACCGAATCTTGTAGTTCTTTAGAAGAGGGAACTTCTATATGTCCTGGTGGCTCGGCCTCCTACTGGGGTTCATTGGATGGTGGAGTATCAGCTTTAGATGGGGAGAGGGGAAAAGGATCAACATTTACTTGAGGATCGATTATTGAGATGCCGATTTTCGATCGCTGCGTTTCTTCTTCCTGTTCACCAAATCCCAACTCCTCCTTGGATTTTTCCTTCTTAGGTTGAATTCCCGATTGGGTAAGAAATTCATTGTCCAGAATTATTCCATCCTTGTCATTGCCTTATTGGGAAATTGAGGTCAAATATTCAAGAGTTAGAGTAGATGTTTCCCCTGGTTCTCCCTCCTCCATGTTTGGTATTTGGGGTTATGAGAGAAACCCCTAAGATTTCCTCATCGTCATATATGGTAGTTAGGTCTATGAGGACATTGGGCACATCTTTCCCACTTGATGTTCTTGTTCCCCCCAGCTATGATGTAGCAACAACCGACGACCTTTCCTGTTGTGACATAATGCTTGGGTTTTTTGGATGAGCCGTCTCCTCTAGTGGAGTTGTCTCTGAGCCATTTATCTCTTCTCCGAGATTGATTGTGTCGATCGAGATGAACCTTATGGGTTATATCAAAGGGTTCAGCTGGGGGTCATTTTATAAACTTTGGATGACTCTTTGGGATTCTTCTAGCAACAACATCCCTCTTCTTTGTGCCTCTGTGGCTTCTACTGCTATGTTTTCTTCCCTAACCCTGAGGTCTTCTTCAGTTGTTTGTTCTATCATTTCAACCTGCTCATCCATTGTCATGGATTTAAATCTCATCATATTGGGATTATATTTTCTCTGGAGCACCTCCTGCCAGTCCTAAGCACCTTCTGTAAACATTTTGTCTTCAAAATTATCATGGTAATATGACCAGTAGGAAGATACATGTGACAC
Organism: Picea mariana; assembly: GCA_032191745.1. Classification (NCBI taxonomy): domain Eukaryota; kingdom Viridiplantae; phylum Streptophyta; class Pinopsida; order Pinales; family Pinaceae; genus Picea; species Picea mariana. Next base: position 17,331 of record JASDQU010689295.1, on the reverse strand, counting down.
ATGCTAGTGTACTAGGCCCTTTGGGTCATATTTGTGAAATCGGGTTGTGCAGAATCTATACTCCAAATAGCTCAAACCCTCTTGTTTTTCTTATGCAATATCTTTTACCATGTAAAACCCTACATGAAAGCCATAGGGTATGAATGCTCTCTTTTTGTCCTTTACCAGAGTGGCAATATAGCCTTGCAAAATGGTTTGATAACAAATTTCTCCCACAATAAGTTAGTCCGAGACATGAGTGGGGGTAAATGTTGAGCTCTAGTGGCCCCCAACACTCTGATATAGGTGACGGTTTCTTCTAGGTACAAGTGGCCTACTTTTGAAATCATTTTCTTGGCTGCTTTCGTAGGCCTTGGGAATTATTTCTTAAAAAGAATGAAATAGAGTCGAGTTATAAATTCATCACATATGAGGTCGTAATATTTCTTGTACCTATTCTCCCACAGAATGTTGAAATAGACATGCACGGGTAGCTCCGCAACATGCCAACTCAAATTCATGCCTTAGAAGACATTCCTTGCACAGATCACGTCCAATAAGTATGATGCCATGTGCAAATCTAGTGTTTATCGATCCTTTGGCGTCTAGGCTTGCAATATGTTGGTGGTAATTTTTTTCGAAATGATCGCTCCCCAGTTGAAGTTGCTATCGAAGATTGCCACAGTGTATGCCAGGGGAATCCATGCTTCTGAAAACTTGGCACGATCCCTTTCCCCATATAATTGACAGATCAGAGCCATAAGATAAATATATGTCTCTCTAAGATTGGTCGTACCGTACCATTTGTTGTTCCTATTTGTAAACTTCTTATCCTCTTTCCACCATGAGGGAATCAACCTATTGGTGTCATGGAACTCATAAAATTTAACCACAAAATCAATATTTAATCTTTCCTCTAGGTCTTTGAGTTTGTAGTATTTCTGGACCTCTATTAGGAGAAAAACCCCAACACATCCACTATTTTCATCATTGAACACACATTTCGTCACATCCATGTGGTCGATTATTCACCCCAGGGTTTCAATGAAAGGCAAGACCGGGGTTTGGTAGGATACCATGTGCAGGCAGGATCGGTGAATGTTCAGGAATACTTGGTCATCGAGCATTCTAACGTCTAGGTCTCGATGTGGTATAAACTCCGGGTAATATTCCTGACTGATTTTGTTAAAAATATCTCCCCACTGCGGGAGCACCACTTTCGATCTAGTGCTTTCCTCTGTGTCTCCAAATGCAGGAGGTTGGGAAAACACCCTTTTGGTAGACGTTCGGATGACTGGAACCAATTTAGTGGAAAAATCAAGTTGTCTAGAAACACTGGGTGAAGATCCTTCACTGACCTATGCTTCTTTCAGTTTTGGTGCTCACGGTGAATGCCTGGTCGTTGGCTTCCTTGGAGGATTTTTTCCTGCACAAAGAATAGATTTAGATACTGACTTGTAGAAATGATACTGAAATATAGAAAATTGCGGCTGCTGAAATGATACAGATGATTCATACCTCGTCTTTGCATAAGATTAACTTGGTTTAGAATTCTGAAAATCGATTGTGAGCTCTTGAAACACTTTCTTTCACCTTTGACTGCTCCGGGAATAAAAGACTTGTGTACAGAATGTTGCGTTTGAATTTATCTGTACAATTTAAACATAGAGAATGCTTACCTTGCCAGTTCAATTCTTGAATTCAGGGCATAAATGTGGTCTGCATAATCCATCACCAAGATATGAATCATGCTTGGGATTAAATTCAGTCACAAGTTGGTGGCCCAAGAGCGGGGAACGTTGTAGTTCATCGATGGTTTCAAACTCCTATTATTTGGTCGGTGCATGGGATAGTAACATGTGTTGATAAAATCATTAATTGTCCTATTAACTAACAAAATCCGATCTTATTTTTCTCCAAAGGTCTCCCATCATACCGTCGATTTCCTAGCAGTCCATCGGTTTAAACAAGTGAATCAACATCGGAAATTTTCTTTGACAACGTTCGTTAATACCTTTCTTAGCGAAATCTATGATTCTGACCCAGACTGTCGTACAATGTTGTAAGGTAGCTAGAGAGGTAGTGGGGGGGCCTAGAGGGCC
>JASDQU010689294.1:29096-58900 GCA_032191745.1 Picea mariana | reverse complement strand
TAGTACTCCCGCCCTTTCCTCTGATTCGATCGATCCCCCAACTGATTCCCCCGGCTTCAGTCAGCCAATCGAAAGTGAGGGATCTTTGCTGGCAGAGTTGAGCTCCTTGCCTACCCCACGTTTCTTCTCGGATTCCACTTCACAACTCCATATTTACCGGGGGAATGAAATCATCTTACCTTCGGCCGGTGCTGGTCCTTCATCTTCTCAACTTTCGGAAAAAGACAAAAAATCCTTTGCTTGGTCGCGTGGCTTGGGCGTAGATCTCTCTCCTCTCCAAACGAGAAGCTCCAGAAAGAAGAAGGAAGTTCAAAACTCGCAACAATCTGATCCCATCGCCCCTGCACTCGATCGTAAGGCCCTTAGAGCTTTGAAGGCCATAGCTCGTACCAAATAATGATTGTGCTCTCTTTAAACTTACGAGGGATTGGAGGCAACCTCAATACTGCAGCCTTCCGTAAACTTTTAGAGTGCACCTCTCCTTATGTAATCTTTCTCCAAGAAACTCTTTCGTCTGATCAACTTTCCAGAGCTTTTTTGCACTCCTTTCGCTCTTCATGGGTCTCAGCGGTCGTTAGCTCACTTGGCAATTCTGGTGGCTTGCTTGTAGCCTGGGACCCTGGATACTTCGATTTGGATCCCTTCCTGACCTATGGAGGTTTATTGCTGGTGGGCTGATGTCTAGCTACCAACCAGGAGCTGGCTTTTCTTAATGTTTACGGCCCCTGCAAAGACAGATTACAGTTTTGGACTCAGCTTGCATCCAGTGGTATTCTGGATTTACCAAACCTCATTCTTGGAGGTGACTTAAACATCACTCTCTCTTCTGATGAACACTGGGGTGGAAACCTTTCTCCTGGTTCAGATGCGGCCTTCTACAAAGACCTTTTCTCGTCAAAGAACCTCATCGACGTTTTGCCAAACAAACTTGTTCCCAATTGGCGTAATGGGCGAACTGGGATCGAGGCTATTGCTAGACGCCTTGATCGTTTTTTATTATCGGATAGTTTTATGTCCTCCACAGTCTTCCCGCCCTCGTGGGTGGAGCATCCTTATTTTTCTGACCATGCTCCCGTGTTCCTTAAGCTGTGCATCCCCCTCCGACATAATTCCTTCCCTTTTAAATTCAATCACCACTGGCTTCTCTCAACAGATTATGTTGATCTTGTCCAAGCTGTTTGGTCAGATCCATGTTTCCAATCCGAACTTAACCCACAGCGGAGAATAGTCTGGAAGCTTAAGGTACTAAAGGCCCGGTCAAAATCCTGGTATTATTGTAAAAAGGAATTGGAGGCGGCCTGTCTTATTAACCTGGAATCTGAGATCAAAAATCTCATTGCTCTTTCATCCACTGCCGTCCTATCTTTGGAAGACTCTGCATCACTAAAATTGCTTGAAAGCAGCAGAGATTCTATTCTTAGCGAAGAGGAAAAATGGTGGAGGCTCCGCAGCCAAGCGACATGGCTAAAGTGGGGAGACTCCAATACCAAATTTTTCCACAATTTAGCTAGTTTTAACAGGAATAAGAAAATTATCTGGTCTATTCAAAATGACCGGGCTGAGATACTCCGTGGGCAAGATGCAATCAAAGAGGAGGCTGTCGCCCACTTTAAACATCTCTTCAAAGCAAACAGCTGTCAAAATCTTCCTGACAAACTGGCAATTGCTAGTCTTTATCCAAAGCTGGTTTCGTCTACTGAAGCTACTGATCTCTTTAAGCCCGTCACCCTTCTGGAAATCAAAGATATTTTGATCCATTTCAAAAAAGAGAGAAGTCCAGGGCCCGACGGCTGGACGACTGAGTTTTTCACCCACTTTTTCGATCTCGTTGGATCGGATCTCCTCCAGATGGTGGAGACACTCGCATCAAAGGTAAGATCATTAAAAGTCTCAATTCCACCTTCCTGGTATTGATCCCAAAAGAAAACAATTATGTCTCCTTCAATGACTACAGACCTATTTCCTTGTGTAATCTTATCTATAAGGTTGTTTCAAAAGTGATCTCCAACCGGTTGAAGCCGTATCTGGAAAGAAGCCTATCAGCTGAACAACTTGGCTTTTTAAAAGGCAGAAGAATTCAAGATGCCATCGGAGTTGACCATGAGTGCATCCACTCTATCAAACAGAAGAATTTAAAGGCTTTAATCATGAAAATAGATCTAAAAAAGGCGTTTGACAACATTGATTGGAGTTATCTGAGGCTAGTCCTTCTCTCAGCGGGCTTTGGCGACAAGTTCACGGACTGGATCCTATCCTGTGTTTCTAGTGCAAATTTCCCTGTGTTGATTAATGGGGAGGCCTCTAGTTTCTTCCTAAGTGAGAGAGGGCTCCGTCAGGGATGCCCACTCTCCCCTTACCTTTTCATCTTAATCATGGAGAGCCTCAGCCTTATCCTTGCAAAATTCAGCTCCGATCACAAAATCTCTGGTATAAAGGTTTCTAGACTCAACAAAATTATTCATCTCATATTTGTTGACGACATTCTCCTAATGTCTTTAGCCGAACTTTCGGAGTGGTTGGTTATTCTGGATGCTCTCCATCTTTTCTGCTCAATCTCGGGTCTGTCCATAAACGCCCAAAAAACCACTGTGCATTATTGGGGTCTTTCGGAGGCAGAGCTTCTGCTTTTCAAAGCGTCCATCTCCTTCTCATTTTTCGATTTAAATGAAGGTTTTAGGTATTTGGGCTTTCGGCTGAAACCGGGAGCTTCCACCTCCGCTGATTGGAGCTGGCTTGTGGCCTTATTTGAAAGGAGAATAGGCTTTTGGGGTAATAAGTGGCTTTCCCTGGGTGGCCGACTTATACTTGTCAAATCGGTGTTGGAAGGTTTTGTTGTCTATTGGATGATGCTTGAACGGATTCCAAACAAGATTATTATCTTGCTGCGTAGGCTCTCTTTTAATTTCCTGTGGAACGACCTTCCTGGAAAGCGCCATTTTCACCTTTGCAGCTGGCAGTCCCTTTCTACGCCCCGAAAGGAGGGGGGATGGGGACTCAAGGACCTACCTTTTTTCAACACGACTCTCCTGGCTTGCTCTTTCTGGAGAGCGGTCATTCATGATAGCATCTGGCACTGGGTCATTATGGATAAATATCTCGCCTCCCGCCCTCTCATCCTTTGGCTGCGTAAGACGTCACATAAACAGAGAAGGGCTTCACCCTTCTGGAGAGGCCTGATTTATGCTTCTCCTGTGATCTTACACTGGCTCCGCTGGCTGCCCGGATCGGGCTGTGAGATTCTTCTTGGGAGAGATAAAATCCTCGGCTTGGACAACCGATCGATCCTCTCCCCTCCTCTAAGAGCACAGATTTCTTCCTTAAATTTGGAACACCTGTCACAGGCGAAATTGGCAGCTCACACGTTCCCTCATCCCGACCTTTGGTTTCACAACAGTGAGCTTCAACTGAGGGGTCCAATGGCGTTAGAATGGGATGCCTACACTAGTGCTATAAAGTCGGTTGACATCGCCTTAAATGGAGGGCAGGATTCTCTCATTTGGGCCGGAGGAGATGCCTCGGGTCACACAACTATAAAAAATGTTTATGCAGCCCTTTTACTCCCACAGGCAACGACTACATATACCCCGGGACTCCTATCCGTTTTGCAGTGGTCGATTCCTTTAAAGATACAGCTCTTCTTTTGGCTGTGCGTGTAGGAAAAAATCCTCACTTGGGAGGTGCTTCGTAAGAGGGGCTGGCAAGGGCCCGACCGTTGTGCCCTTTGCAATAATGCTACTGAAGATATTCACCACCTCTTCGTCCACTGCGCCTTTACAACCAATATTTGGACTTTCCTTTTACAACATTACTCTCTCACATCAGACTGCAAAGGCAGCTCCTTCACCGACTGCTTCATCTCTTGGATCTCGGATTCATCGGCTCCTCATTCTCTGGCGGCTCACGTCTACTGGCAGACTTGGAAAGAGCGCAATCGGGTGTTATTTGAGGGATGACCTCCCTCCCTGCATGCGGTTCTCCAATGCATCATTTCCACCTTCCATCTACAACAGAATTCTGCAAAAAACATCCAAATCAAAGCACGGGACTATTTGATTGTTGAAGGATCCACTTTAGTCTGCTTTGACGGTGCGGCTCACTCAAACGGTCTCTGTTGTGGGGCAGGGGGTACCTTCAAATCACACCCCTCGAGGATCACTAAATGGTTTCTAAATTGCGGGGTGGGTTCAAACACCAAAGCGAAACTTATGGGCCTGTGGACTTCCCTCACCCTTGCGTCTTAGTGGTCTTTAAATCACCTTCTTGTTTTAGGTGACTTGAGGATAATAATTGATTGGATTAATCACATTTGTAATCTCCATTCAATCCACATTGAAGGCTGGAAGCAAAGAACGAGGGAGCTTTCCACTTTATTCACCGACATTAAATTCCAGCATTTTTCCAGATCTCATAACACAGAGGCGGACGCACTCTCTAAGTGGGCTCTTGGCGCAGAGGTTGGAAGGCTCTCAGTTTTTCATTGTGATGAAGGAAAATATAGTTCTATATTCTCCTTCAACATTTTTGAATGATACGGATTTCCTCCAGCCTGTCGATTGACAGCTCGTTTGAATAGGCTTGATCTTTTCTCCAAGATTCCACTTGCTAGTGTTTTGATTGACAACTCTGTTGTATTGGCTTGATCCATTCTCCAAAGAATCCACTAGCTAGTGTGGCGTTCTTTTATCCTTTGAATTTCTGTGGTTTTAGCATGCACTGGTTCTTTCCTTGGCCATCGTTGATTATGCGCTCCTAGCTCGCTGCTGATATTGTAAACAATTTTATACATTATATAAAATTGAGAAAAACTTTTTCTTGGAAGTAAGGATGATTTTATCAAAGCCTTGGAAAAAGTGTATATCCCTTAAAATAAATTAAAAGGACTATTTAGGGAAAAGAGATCAACATTGGTATTTTTCTAAGCAATAGGGACCATTGCATTAACATCAACTTGGCCAATCAATTCATAATTTCAAAGGTAAGTATATTTGAATGTATTGTTTTTTAGATAAAAAAGGCACAGAATAAATAATTTACGGCTAATCATTGATGATTATATTATCATATACCAATTCATTGATACAAGTATGTGTCTAAGTGAGGTGACATAACTTTAGGTTCTAACTAGATGGAAACTTTGAGGATTTGATTTTGAATGTAAAGAAGAAAAAATTTAACATTCTCTTACAACAACAACAAGATCACATTACAAGACTTAACAGTGGAGTCATGCACCTGAGGTACTTCATTAGAAGATATAGATGATGTGAAAAATGTTGCAATTTAATGCAATTGAGAACATCAAGAGAAGAAGGATGTCTAGAAACATTTTGAGAAGATCTTGTTGGACAAAGACAATGAAATTAATCGTTTGATTAATCGCAATCAAACCCAACTTATGGGAGTAAACAAATATAAATGCAAGGATATATTAATCTTAAGAGTAGACAAATAGGCATTTATGGATGTGAGTGAACCGGAGAAGTTTATAGAAGAAGAAACTGCAAATCAAGAGGACCCGATGGAATTGATCGAGAGTAAAAATCAGAGTACCATGATTAACAAAGTTTTATTAGTGAAAGAGCATCAAAAAATTAAGTTCAAGAAATAATTCAATGACAAATAAACATCTACAAATCTAATGATGGTTGAAGATCCATCAATCGCTATTGATGAAACCATTGACACATCAATGTATACAAAAATATCAAACATCCACATGATGACACAAGTAAATCATGAAAATGTCAAATTAGAGATTAAGAAGTGTCACCTTACCAAGGTACCATATTGACACCCAAATTATAGAAAAAGTAGCATGCAAGAATCAACATACCAATGTCAATGTTATTTTTATCAAAGCATTTGAAAATCAATACATCTTGAAGTCAACAACAAAGAAGATAGAATCAAGACTATTATCATCAAAAAGTTCTAGAAAGAATCCATTTCGGTTAGATTGTTCCTTTTTCAATGTGTCAATATTGTTCAAAGCTTCATAATTCATATCACCTCATGTTCACAACCTTATCAAATAGGCAAAATTACAAAAACATGGATCGTTTTATCATAAGCAATGATCTCTACCCATGATTCGAGGACAAACCATTTTAAATGAGATGACTTGTAATATACCTAGGGTGTATTACCACTATTTTTTTCCAAGGAAGAAAACCACATTTTCTTTTCAAAGTGAGAATAAAAAGTACATTCTTCATGTACTAATGACATTGTACTTAATAACCGAGAAAATAAAATGATCCCTTTTCTCAGTTTGCTCACCAGTTACAAGAATCAACAACCATGTGTCCCCAAAATATCAATTAACATCTCTATGAATTCCTATCAAGCTACATATTAGCTCTAATTTATATAATATATCTAACACTATCTAAAATGTTTAATTATTACAATCCTCCTCCAAATGTATAGCATGCAGCTATATCATAAGTAAATACTATGAGAAAGTAAAACAAGTAGTTGTTGTAATATGAACAAAACTAAACAGGCTACCTTGACTCAAAGCTAACACCCTTATGAATTTCCAACCACAATAGCTTTCCAGTGCCCACCTGCAAGCCCTCCTTGGAGAGAGAGTTTGCCAATGTATTCAGTTCCCAGTACACACATGTGAAAGTAATGTGAGTAAATTTGAATTCAACTTCACCCACTATGCCGTAACCTAAAGATCAACATTTAGTATTTCAAGTTCAATAGGCATCCATTTAATAACTAGCAAAGAGTCACCAAACACCCAAACCTACATAATATCCTTAGAGAAATCCAACTTCATGAGAGATCATAAGGTCATTAACTAAGCATAAGTATTTGTCCTATGTCCAAATTTGCTTTAATTTTTATGAAGTGTCTATAATAAAAATATAAAACCCCTTGATGCTACTAATATAGTCTGTACCTTGGTAGGCCCCATCGAAGAAGCCCCGAGGAAAGGACTTGTCGACCAATAATTCCCCTATCTATCCTAGTCCATGCACTTTAAAAGTCATTTTGAAATATTGGAATAACACACAAATCAATGCAAAAACTTGAAATGTTTGTACTTGTCTTCCTTCAAACATCAAAGTGTTGTGTGCCAACTAGATACCCCAAATAGTAATGAAAGGAATAGACCTAAACACCTAATTCATAAGTGGTGGGCCTATGGCATGGTCGTTTCGTTAACACAAATCCTTTGCGAAATTTATATTCGTTCTCTATGCTTTAGTTTTTTTACTACTTGGTTTGCATTGCTTATGGTCACTAAACCAATGCCAATTGAGTTACCAAACTGCGTTTAAGGGAGGGTTCAATCCCAACACTCATTACATAGTGATCTCTGTTTCCAAGTCCAACAATGAAGGAAATGCTCAGTGGATGGATTTAGTCATCCAACAATGGAGAAAAACGCCTAGGAAATGAATTAAGTCGACCAACAGTGAAGGAAATGCTCAGTGGACGCATTTAGTCATCCAACGATGGAGAAAAACACCTAGGGGATGAATAAGTCAACCAACAGTGAAGGAAATGTTCTATGGATGGATTTATACAGAAAACACCTAGGGGATCAATTATGTCGACCAATAGTGAAGGAAATGTTCTATGGGCAGATTTAGTCGCTCAACAATGGAGAAAAATGCCCATCGGATAAATTTTGTCAACCAATAGTGAAGGAAATGTTCTATGAATGGATTTAGTCACTCGATAATGGAGAAAAATGCTCATGCAACATTAGAACACTAAGTATGGTTTGTGTACGGCCTATGGGAAAAGGAAAAATGCCTAAGAAGTATGAAAACAATGTTTATGGCTTATGGGCAAAGAACAAACCAACAAAGAATCTAAATCGCAACCCAAAGGAGGAAATACAATTTGTGGGTGGGTGGAAACTCAATTAACAAGACAAAACACTGCTTAGAGAGGATTGAGCCAGTGAAGGTTGCATCTACTAACTAGAACAAAAATTTCAAGCAATAAAACTCAAAGCAGAACCACAATAAACCTCCATAGAGAAGATTACATCCACATAGTATAAACAACAAAGAATTATCTTGCTTGGGAAATTCATTACAAAGGGTGAGCTATGCATTCCCATAAATCTCATGCATTGTTACTCGCTAAAATAAATGAAGATGTCAATGGTTCATAGACGGCTTTGCTTGTCGTGGATAGGCTCCTTAAATCCTTTTTCCACCGATCTTCAAGCAGGCTACACTCTTCGAGCTCTCAATTTTGCAAACTTCCCAAGTTCTCCTTGCCTCCCCCTAGCCCACTATAGCCTTAAGTTTTAATGGGCTACCTTTGGAAGGCCAACCATCACAATGGTTCATTTCTACTTCCAATTTCTCCAAAAAATGACAAAATAAAATACAAATAAACATTACATGCTGGTTACAAATTTACAAGAAGGTTTGACAAAGATCCAATTTGGACCTCCTTCGAGAGAGAGACTCCCAATGTATTCAGTTCCTAGAACACACGTGTGAAAGTAATGTGAGTAAATTTGAATTCAACTTCACTTGTTATACCATAACCTAAAGATCAACATTTAGTATTCCAGGTTCATTAGGCATCCATTTAATAACTAGCAAAGAGTCACTAAACACCCAAACCTGCATAATATCCTTAGACAAAGCCAACTTCATAAGAGATTATAAGGCCATCAACTAAGCATAATTATTTGTCCCTCTACCCAAATTTTCTTTAATTTGTATGAAGTGTCTATCATAACAATATAAAACCAATTAATGCTACTAAGATAGTGTTGTGTCCACAACAAATACCCTTTCATTTTGCTTTTATTAGCAAAAGGAAAGGGTGCCCCTACTAAAATTTGAACTCTAATGCCTACTCCTCTATTTTTACGAACTTAATGATTATTCTCTACCTACCTTGAGAGAGTTGGGGGTTTGGATCTCTATTGATGATTGTCTTTGATGGAGGTTTGTCAATCCTTTCGATCCTATGCTTTCAAATGTTCTTCGTGATACTTTTTGACTTGTGATGCTTCGTTGACATTTGTATGATGAACTACACATGTTATCTTTGGGACCTTTTATAGATTTTGAAGTATTTGATGATCCTATATGACTCTTGAGTTTGATGTCTTATTTTTTACCTTGAATGAATTTGTTTTCGAGGACTCCCTGAATGGATGACTTAAATGAAGAACTTATATGCATTCAACATCCTCATGCTTGCATGTTGTATCTAATGTCATGATTTATGTTGAAGCTCTCATATGCTAATCATCTTCTTCAATTTAAACTCACAACTATAATCACAAGATCATTTTTCCTTCCTATGAGTTTGAGTTTAGATACACGTAGCTTCGATGACATTTATTTACAATGACAAGTTGTTATGAAAGGACAAGATCATGAATGATTATCTTTGAGAAACTTCTTCTTCCTTTTGCAAACAAACCCAACACTTATTCATAAGTCTATTAAAGGCAAAGACAAATAATGTAATGTTTATCATATACTGGCAAGTATATTCTTCCTCGCTTAACTAATTTTATTCTTTCTACGATCGCAAGAGCAGGGTTGTAGAGCCATTGCCTTTACACGACCGCTTTGGCCTTGAAATGCATGGGGGGATCCCTCGGTCTTCTTCCTCTGGACTAGACTATCTTATTGACACAAACTCCCTTCCCTCCAAAGGGGTGCTTGACCTCCCGGTCTTGGATCGTTTGAATTCCTGAGTCGGAGCGACTCCTTGGGTCCCTACGGGCACCCGAAACTATTCTACCCACACACACAGGCTCTTCCGCAAGTGACCATGGCTGTGACCATGGGTCTACCTCCTTTGCGGTTCGGACTTCGCGGATATCCCGAATCCTTTCTTCACTCCTTCCCAAAGCGCTCAGCTCCGAGTCTCTGAACTCACGCCATGCGTCTCCTTGGATTCGTCGACCCCACAATGGTTCAGACTTCGCGACCCCGCGAAACTCTAGGCCTTTCACTCACAACCTCCAATCTCCCAATTTCTGAATTCTTTGATCCCATTGCCACGTGCTCTCCTGTGATCAACGGTCGGGATTGAATCACAACTTCAAACTTCACGACTCGATCTTCGTCAAGTTTTCAACTTGCCGAACCTCTGAAGTATCGAAATACTTCTCGTTTCTCCCCCTTGCAACTTCACCAGATCTAACGGTCTGGAATAGTTCGTCTCCCTCTGAGAACGAATCTCACACTCACTAGCTTTGACAAGAAATTCAAGGACTCATTTCCTTGAAGATTTCCACCGCTCTCCCTCCTAGACTTTCCTTCTCTGGTTTGTTCCTTTGAGCAATCCCTTCGACCCTTAGTCGAATTTCTGGCCGGTGCACACTTTGCAACAGACTTCCATCCACACTCACTCCTTTGTGAATGATCTCGCACTCCTTGCGACTATTCTCCAACCGCTTCTATCCCTCGTGATTGAATCACGCTATCCTTTCTGAGCTTTCGAGTCTGGAAACTTTGTCACACACTCCTTGCAGACATCGATGCACTCCTTTTCACGCACTCCTTGCGGACACTATGCACACCGTGCACTTGCTCAATGAAAAGAAGTAATTGAAACTTATCTAGTCCTCACAACGACTCATACATTCAACAAAGCAAATGCAACCATGGATTTAAGAAAATGAAATAACAAAGAATTGAGAAAAATAACAGAAGCTCTACCATTCATTCAGATAGACATATACCCATACACACATTCGGGACAATGTTCTTCTGTTATATTCATCCAACTGAAACTTACATACATTCATACCACTTTTCTCTGCATCTCCCAGCTCTTAGCTTACAATAGCAATCTACACATACTAGATTCAACCGCTACAACAACTATCAACAACAATTGACAACAACGTTTACTGGGCAATATTACAAAGCTTTATACAAAGAGGCGCTCTTCGAGCATTCCCTCCAACTACTCTACACTATCTTAAATGGAATTAAATGCTATCAACTACTTAACACCTATTACAATAAATATTGCGTCAAACAGATAAGAGCACAAACTCCAAATCTGTACTACGATCTGATCCATAAAACAAAATACATTCCCCCATCATCTTCCATGATGGCTCGACCTCCGATCTTTAAAGACATTCATAACTCAAAAGTTTTTGTCAGATATCACATTTATACATTGATCGGTTTGAAACTCAAAATATTTCAAAATGTGCGCTAGTGCCCCCAACTGTCCTCCATGCTTGTGCTTTGCTAGCGATGGTCCTGCATCATACTCCCTTGGCTGAAAAATTCATGGACTCTTGTCCATGAGCTCCTGCACCGATATTCCATGCTTCTGGATCTCTGCTTCATTAACCCAGCTGACATCTTCTATTGGTCGTCATTTCCATTTCACCAAGTATTCAAAATATGCCTTCCTTCTGGTCTTCTTACCAACTCGTCGATCTATGATCTTTTCCATCTGCAACCTCTCTGCTATAGGCATTTGCTTCTCCCATTGAATCTTTCTTTGATATTCATCTCTTTCGGCTCCATTCTCCCTGTAAAGATACAAGTCTACCACATTGAATATGGGCAATATACCCACATATTCTGGTAGTTCTAATGCATAAGCATTCTCGCCAAATCTGCTTAAGATTTTACATGGCCCTATCTTTTTCAATTTCAGCTTATTGTATGTTCCCCTCGGGAATCTTTCTTTCCTTAGATGTGCTAGAACTTGATCCCCAACTTCAAATTCAAGCTTTCTCCTGTGTTGATTAGCTCTGCACTTGTATTCACTGTTGGTCTTCTTCAACTGCTCCCTGATTTGATTGTGAAGTTTCTGCATCTCTGCAGTGAATTCTTCGGCTCCCGCACTTCTAAACTCACTTTGTTTCAGATCCCTTAACTCTGAAACTCCTCTCGGATTCATTCCATAAAATATTTGAAATGGACTTTTCCTAGTGCTCCTGTTCACTGAGTCATTATAAGCGAACTCGGCTTGTGCCAGAATCTGATCCCACTGACCATGGTGTTCAGTGACCAAACTCCTCAATAAATCTCCTAGGCTTCTATTCACCACTTCGGTTTGTCCATCTATTTGTGGATGATATGCAGAACTAAAAGATAGCTCTGTCCCCAACTTTTTCCACAACATCCTCCAGAAATGACCAACAAATTTGGTATTCCTGTCTGAAACTATACTCCTGGGCAATCCATGGAGTCTCACAATCTCTTTGAAAAACAAGTTTGCAACATGAGTTGCATCACTAGTCTTCTAGCATGGGATAAAGTGTGCCATCTTCGAAAATCTATCCACCACCACAAATATGGAATCACTTCCTCTTTGTATCCTTGGCAATCCCAACACAAAATCCATGCTTATTGCATCCCAAGGCCTCTCTAGAATAGGCAATGGTTGGTACAATCCAGTGTTCTGTTTCTTCCCCTTGGCATACTAACAAATCTTGCAATTGTTCACAAATTTCTTCACCTCCGCTCTCATACCTGGCCAATAATATGAACCATTCAATTGGGCAAAGGTTTTGTCATGGATGAAGTGTCCGGTTAGACCTCCATTGTGCTTTTCCTTCAGCAAATTCTCCCTCATCGAGCATCTCGATATGCATAACTGGCATCCTTTGAACAACAACCCATCTTGAATCAGATATTTGGCCCACTGGCTTCTATCTTTGAGCGCATGATTCACACATGCTTCATATGCTTCTCCAAAATCTGGATCACTGTGGTACATCTCCTTAAGGTGATCAAACCCCAAGGTCTTGACTTGAAATTCCTGCAGAATCAAAATTCTCCTGCTCAATGCATCAACAACCTTGTTAGCATTTCCAGAAATGTGTTTTATGAAAAAAGTGAAATTTTGCATAAACTCTATCCACTTAGAATGTTTTTGGTTTAACTTCTTCTGTCTGGTTATGAATTGCAAAGCGTGATTATTGCTATACAAAACAAACTCCCTTGGTACGAGATAATGTCTCCATTTCTTCAATGATTGGATTATGGCATAGAACCCTTTGTCATATGTGGAGTACTTTTGTTTAGCTCGATTCATCTTCTCACTGAAATATGCAACAGGTCTATTGTCCTGGCTTAAGACCGCTCCAATTGCAACTCCACTCGCATCACATCTTACTGAAACGTCTTTCTGAAATCTAGCAGAACCAGAATCGGTTGTTCAATTATCTTCTCCTTCAATATGTTGAAGCTCCTCTTAGCCTCTTTTGTCCATTTGAAAGACTTGTGTCTTTTCTTTACTGTATCCATCATTTGAGCACTAATCCCGCTAAATTTTTTGATGAACTTCTGATAAAAACTTGGTAACCCATGGAAGATTCTCACCTCAAAGATATTCCTTAGTGACGACCATTCTTTGATCGCTTTCACCTTTTTGGGATCCATCTTCAACTCGTTTGAAGAAATAAAAAAACCCAAATATATGAGCTTTGTCTTCAAGAAAGAGGACCTTTTTAGATTAATTAATAGCTTCTCTTGTTGTAGCCTCCTCATCACCAATGCTAAATGTCTCAAGTGTTCCTCCTTACTCTCGCTAAACACCAATATATCATCTAGATACACAATCACAAACTTACCAATGAAATCCTTTAATACTTCATTCATCAGTCTCATAAAAGTACTCGGGGCATTCGTTAAGCCAAACGACATAACAAGCCATTCATATAACCCCTCATACATCTTGAATGTTGTTTTCCACTCATCACCTTCTCTCATCCTGATCTAGAGATATCCACTCTTCAAGTCTATTTTTGAAAAATAGTTAGCTCCACTCAAGCAATCCATCAGGTCATCCATCCTTGACAATGGAAATCTGTATCTGATGGTGATTTTATTTATGGCTCTCGAGTCCGTACACGTTCTCCATCCTCCATCCTTCTTTGCACTTAATACAGTTGGTACTGCACATGGACTCAAGCTCTCTCTGATCAATCCTTTGTCTAACATATCTTGAACCTGTCTCTTCACTTCCTCATTCTCTTGAGGCGTCAACCTGTATGTTGCTTTGTTCGGCAGACTTGCTCTTGGTATCAAGTCTATGTGATGACTGATGCTTCTGATAGGTGGAAATGAGTTTGGCAACTCATCCACTACAATAGCAACAAAGTTCTCTAGTAGCTTCTGAACTTCTTCAGGCAAATCTTCCAATGAAGTAATGGTAAGGATAACCCTCAATTTCCTCATTACAACAAAATGCATCTCTTGTTCCTTCTTTACTTCATTTAGGAGTTCATTCCCACTCATGAGAAGTATGCTCGCGTTGGCTTCATCGTTCACCTTCTTTTCTTCAATTGGCAACAACATATGTGTCCTACCATTTTTCTCTAAGGTGTATGTATTTCTCCTCCCGTCGTGGATAACATTCCTATCATATTGCCAGGGTCTCCCCAACAAAACATGACATACATCCATAGGAATCACATCACACAGGATCTCATCCCTATATCCCCCTATTTTGAAATTAACCAGGCATTGTTGAGTAACTGTTACCTGATGACCTTTCTGCAACCATGAGACTTTGTACGGTGTCGGATGTGCAGTCGTCTCCAACTCTAGCTTCTCCACCATCTCTATGGATACTAAGTTGTCAATGCTCCCACTGTCAATTATCACCTTGCAAACTCTGTGCTTCATTTTGCAAGCTGTCCTGAACAAATTGTTCCTCTGCACTGGATTTTCGGTCTCTGGCTCTTGCTTCAAAAGAACCTTCTTCATCATCAAGGACCTTCCATCCTCTGCACCTTCTGCCTCAGCATCTCACTTCTGTGCTTATGAAATATGAGCTTCACCTCCTTTCTTTCTCTCGAGACAATCCCAAGACATATGTCTTGTCTTTTCGTGGGCATAACACCTTACTTCTTCTCCTATGCCTCTTCCTCTACCTCTGGGAAAATAACTTTTACCACCACTCTACCTTCCTTGTGAACTTCCTCCTCTCTTAGAGTGACTATGTGGTTTCTCCGCCTCATCTCTGGGGTTTTGTGCCTTATCTTGGGCAACTCCCTTGCCTCTGTTCAAGCTTCGACCTCTATTCTATTGACTATGCTTTCTAGCAAACTTCTCTTCTGCCTTCAACGCCATTTGATACGCGTCCTCTACAGTCCTGACTGTCGCCATGTTGATCTCGTCTTGAATTTTGTATCTCAGGCCATTAATGTATCTGGAAACTTTCTCTTTGTCTTTTTCCCTTTGTCCAACTCTAATGTTCAGCTTATAGAACTCTTCTGTGTACTCCTTTACATTCAATCCTCTCTGTCTCAAGTTCAACATCCTCCCGAACAAATTTATCTGGTAATCCTTGGGCATGAATTTTGCCTTAAGCTTGGCTACCATTCGATCCCAACTCTTGATCTTTTGTTTGCCCTTGCTCCTTTTTTCGGCTTGCAGTTCATCCTTGCAGTTCATCCCACCACAGTGTTGCATGTCCTTTTAACCTAGTGACAACATGTCTTACCTTTTTCTCCTCTTCAACATCCCCATAGTCGAAATACTTGTCCATTGCTCGAATCCAGTCAAGCAACTCCTCTGTGTCTAAATTTCCTTCATACATAAGGATGTCAATCTTCGCTCTAGCACCCAATTTGACAACCGCTCTCAACAAGCATTCTTCCACAACATCCTCAACCACAACTTCAACTTCTACATTTTCGATTTCTGACTCGCTGACGTCTCTAGCATCAGGCGCTCTCCTTTGTGTTGTTTCCATGGCATCCAGCCTCACACACAATTCTCTCATCTCCCTTTCCATAGCTCTGTTGGCTACAGGTGGATCAACACATCTTATAGGAGGCATTGTCCTGACGTTTATCCTTCTCACTACAGAAGTCAATTTTGTATTCTACTCTGATACCACTCTAGCGCAAAACCCCTTCCATCCAAAGGGCTGCTTGACCTCCCGGTCTTGGATCGTTTGGATTCCTGAGTCGGAGTGACTCCTTGGGTCCCTATGGGCACCCATAACTATTCTACCCACACACACAGGCTCTTCCGCAAGTGACCACGACTGTGACCGTGGGTCTACCTCCTTTGCGGTTCGGACTTCGTGGATATCTCGAATCCTTTCTTCACTCCTTCCCGAAGTGCTCAGCTCCGAGTCTCCAAACTCACGCCACGTGTCTCCTCGGATTCGCCGGCCCCACAATGGTTCGGACTTCGTGACCCCGCGAAACTCTAGGCCTTTCACTCACAACCTCCAATCTCTCGATTTATGAATTCTTGGATCCCATTGCCACGTGCTCTCCTGCGATCAACGGTCGGGATTGAATCGCAACTTCGAACTTCACGACTCGGTCTTCGTCAAGTTTTCAACTTGTCGAACCTCTGAAGTACTGAAATACTTCTTGGTTCTCCCCCTTGCAACTTCACCAGATCTAACGGTCTGGAATCATTCATCTCCCTCTGAGAACGAATCTCGCACTCACTGGCTTTGACAAGAAATTCAAGGACTCCTTTCCTTGAAGATTTCCACCGCTCTCCCTCCTGGACTTTTCTTCTCTGGTTTGTTACTTTGAGCAATCCCTTCGACCCTTAGCGAATTCCTGGCCGGTGCACACTTTGTAACAAACTTCCATCCACACTCACTCCTCTGTGAATGATCTTGCACTCCTTGCGACTGTTCTCCAACCACTTCTATCCCTCGTGACTGAATCACGCTATCCTTCCTGAGCTTTCGAGTCTGAAAAATCCGTCACGCACTCCTTGCAGACAACGATGCACTCCTTGCATATGTATAAGTTCCACTATCTCTTCTGAGCTTTCGAGTCGAAATAGACTTAGTCACACACTCCTTGCGGACACTATGCACACCTTGCACTCGCTCAATGAAAAGAAACAATTGAAACTTATCTAGTCCTCACAACGACTCATACATTCAACAAAGAAAATGCAGTGATGGATTTGAGAAACCAAAATAACAGAGAATTGAGAAAAATAACAGAAGCTCTACCATTCATTCAGATAGACATATACCCATACACACATTCGGGACAATGTTCTTTTGTTATAATCATCCAGCTGAAACTTACATACATTCATACCACCTTTCTTTGCATCTCCCAACTCTTAGCTTACAATGGAAATCTACACATACTAGATTCAACCGCTACAACAATTGACAACAACCCTTACTGAGCAATATTACAAAGCTTTATACAAAGAGGCGCTCTTCGAGCATTCCCTCCAACTACTCTACACTATCTTAAATGGAATTAAATGCTATCAACTACTTAACGCCTATTACAATAAATATTGTGTCAGACAGATAAGAGCGCAAGCTCCAAATCTATACTGCAATCCGATCCATAAAACAAAATACATTCCCCCATCATCTTCCATGATGGCTCGGCCTCTGATATTTAAAGACGTTCATAACTCAAAAGGTTTTGTCAGGTATCACATTTATACATTGATCGGTTTGAAATTCAAAATATTTCTAAATGTGCGCTAGTGCGCCCAGTTGTCCTCCACGCTTGTGCTTTGCTAGCGATGCTCCTGCATCACTTATTCAAATCTTGGCTACCATTTGAAGCCAACATTTAGTATTCAAAATTAAGCCTTCTCTTTCTAAAACCTCAATCGGATTGGCTTTTTCTCACCATTGCATCATTTTCTATTTTCAGTTCCATTCCAAAGCCTTAATTTTATTGTATTGTATTATGTGGCCTTAGAGTGAAATTAACCACTCAAGAGTATTTTTAACTTCTGTTTGATAACACTTGTATATTCATTTGTGAAATTGTATAAGGAATTCGAGTTATTTAATGGCAAAATAAGCAAGTTGAAGGGATAATAATTTTGGGTTGTTACAGAAGGTGAAAGGTCTTCCTTGTTGTATAAAAGGAAGACCATTGAATGTAAGAGGGGACTTTTGTCCATTGTATAGACGGATAATACTCTCGTTTCTAGATATATAAAGAGTAGAAGGCATTTGAGATCACAATTGTTGTCAAATGTGTTAGGGAGTTCTCTACTAATATGTTTCTTGTGGGTTTTTTCTGAATGTTTTTCATATGAATTATTTATATGTGTTGTGTTTGGGACTACTCATACTGTTATGATTTCTGATAAATATAGGGACGAAGTTAGAGATCTTATCTGCAATTATTTGTGATCATTTCTACAATTTCATTGTTTTAATACATTGTTGATTGACATTAATCACTTTTGCTATAAATAATATTATCTCATATCGTATTCATTCAATTAGTTTTGCTCTTACAGGATAGGTTAGAATTAGTTGGATTAGTTAGTTTGCTTTTGTTTTAGAGTTAATCAGAATTATTTGGGGGACAATCTATTGTCTTTCCCTTTTTCTTCTTCTAATCCTCAGTGGCAACCAAGCCCACTTACTAGTCGAAAATGCTACCCCAAATGATAGTAGGTCTGATTGGGACCTACCATCGGGCGTTCTCCCTTACCTATTGTTGGTACCCTATTTTACCATCTAGAAAGCTTCTAAACTTATGATATTTTTTCCTTAATATCTCTCTTTTTGGCACCATTCCCATCTATCTTGGCCTAATAAAGACATTTTAGGGTATAATTAGGTAAATTTTTATTTTTTTTTAATTGTTAAAAATCAACAAGTTAAAATAGTTAAAACTCGATTTTTTTCAGTAATTACATGAATGGTTGTGTTCCTGTAATCTGTTGTTTGATAGCATGGTTGCATAACAATCTGGAGGAAATGGGCACATGGATCATGATCTATGCCTTCGTACTATGGTGATATTCCCTTTGGATTCGAGAAAAACGACCAAGAAACCCTCAGTTAATGCCTTGGTCAACTCAGGTCTCTACGGGAAAATATCTACCAGCACGAACATGAAGTGATCTTCAAACATGATTCTCGAAGAGATGAGATGGAATCTAGATATTTTAAGACATGGGTTTTGTGCGGGATGAGTCCAAATAGGTGACAATAGAGAAGATTTTCTAGAGAATGCACGATTTGGGAGATATGGCCTTTTTTTAAAGATGAAATGCGTATATTTTTTGTTGTGTTCGTTTTCTCCAACGTCCTAGTCAATTGGATGCCAAATGGGTCGAATCAACATATTTTGGATTTGATTGGTTGCATCATTACTTCATGAGAGTATTCCTAGGCTCACTTGTTACATTTTATTTTGTATGAATAAGCTAAATCTGAAGCTTTGGGGGGAATTCAAATTATAGAACTTCTGAACTCAATTTGTAAACAATCTTATGCTTAATAGAAAAGCTCTAATTTTCTTCAGCGATGTTTCTTCTTCTTCCTGTGCATGAACCAGGCGAGGCCCCCTTGCTTTGGTCAATGTCATTGTTGTACATTGTTGTGCACAAGCTTTGATTTTCGTTCTTGCTTGCTTGGTAAATTCTTTCATTATCTTGTTTATATATCAGCTATTCAATTCCTAGGTTTAGATTTAAAGCTTACTTCAGTTATTACTTACAATTTATAATTGATTAGTTGAATTAATTGATTAAGTGATAGATCAAGCTTCTTTAAATCTACAACCTTCATAAATTCGAATAAAGTATTGTTGCAAACACCTACAATCAGTGAGGTAACATAGCTTTGCAACCTATTTTACTACCAGTGGGACTATGATCAACTTAGATTGAAGAAGTTAGATTTTAGTTTAAACTTCTTGCATTTGAATGAGTGATAAATCTCCTTACAATCTACAATTTTCACAAAGCCAACATAGTATTGTTGCAAAGAGCCAACAATCATTGTCGCAATATCACTTTACAACCTGAATTTCCACTAGTGAGGATGTGAGTTGACGGAGTATTGTTACAAGAGCCTTCTCTTGAAAAGTCATTAAAGTCTTGTGACCTGTTTTCCTACCAGTGGAACTATGATAAACTAAGGTAAAAGGAATTAGATCTTGTTTGAAGTTTTGTAGATCAAGTTAGATTGTACTTCCTAGATTTCATTAAGTAGTCGATGATCATTTTCATGTTTGGATTTCCTTCTTAGTTTAAAGGATTGTAGAACAAGTTTCAAAGCTAATTCCCTCACATACAGTGATTGTGCCTTGCAATTTTACCGACCCTGGATTGACATAATAAGTGTCCCATTTATGCAAATAAATTAGGTTGACACCTGCTTGAGATTCCATTTGGACCCATCAACAGATAGTCTTCACCTTGGTATGCCCCATAGAAGAAGCCCTAGGGAAAGGACTTGTCGACTGTTAATGCCCCTATCTGTCCTAGCCCATGCACTTTAAAAGTCATTTTGAAATTTTGGAATAACACACAAATCAATGCAAAGAATTGAAATGTTTATACTTGTCTTCCTTCAAACAACAAAGTGTTGTGTGCCAACCATATACCCCAAATAGTAATGAAATGAATAGACCTAAAAACCTTCAAAGCCTAATTCTAAAACCAACTCTTCAAACAATCTTCAATGTGAGATCCTTGATATAGATTAGGGAATATGATCTAATGTGAAATGTCTCTCCATACTTTCTAGTCAAAAGTACAATTAATAAACATATGTGAAATATTATCTTCGTCACACCTACACAAAATACATATATTGGGACCATGTTTGTTTATTTTTTGGAGTATGTCCCAGGTTGGGACCTTGTTCTTAATAGCCAACCACATTAATACTTTAGTCTTTTTGGGGTCCTTAACTTGCCATATTTTATCTCACTACTAGCACTTATCCTTAACAACTTCACCCATCAAAGCTTGATACCCCAGCTTGGTTGTAAATTACCCTACAATATTGTTTTCACCCATAACAAGAAATCACGTTTGTCTCTCTATCCAATGTGACTCTGTCTTAGTTTAGATAGAAAAACTTCCCACGTAGTTGATAGTTCTCATAACAATCCAATTGTTCTTGAATTCCTCCAACTGTGATTCCAAATTTCAATACTTGTGCCATCCTTAATTTGATTCAAGGTAAAATACCCATGGTCATGTAGCCATTGAACCAATACCAGAGGAATTAAAATATTGTTTCCATAGTCCATGATTGAATCTATCTTACACTAATCATAGTACCTTTGCCTGCCTTCCAAGCAAAACATTGTCTAACAATAGGAAAGGTTAACACCAAAGCCTTCCACTAGTTGGAGACATTCTTAATACTCTTAAGAGGGCTTCTTATCTAATCCAAAGGTGTGGAGGGAGCTATGTATTTCTGAATGACGATTCTTTTCCAAGGGGTTTCCTTTGTGAGGAAATTCCATGGGCTCTTAGCACCTAGAGCTTTGCCAAAGGTGTGAATATGTTTAAGCCCCTAGCCACCTTCACCTTTTAGTTTTTCCAAAGACTGCCAATTAACTAAATGCAAGCCAATTTGATCACTCTTGTCTTTCCACAAACAATCAAAGTAGGGCCTTCTAATCATCTCCAATGCTCCCTTTGGTATATGAACCAAGGAGTGCTAATAAATAGGAATTGCTCCTAGGATTGACTTCACCAACATTAATATCCCACCCCAAGAGAGCCATATATCACACTAGAAATGTATTATTTTTTCAATCTTACCTTTCAACTAGCTCCAATCTCACTTACCATATCCATTGGAATTTAAAGTAAACCCTGAATACTTTAGTCCTTCTTGTAGGTCAAGGTGTATGTAAGGAAATATAACCATTAAATCATGCTCGTTCTCATCACTCAAGCCATTGAAGTAAACAACATTCTTAGAATACTTGACATCCATACATGAAGCTTTACAATATAGCCAAAGAATAACTTGATATTTCCTGCCTTCCCCCACACTACTATTTGTAAAGAGAAGTACATCACCAACAAATAACAAGGGTGTAAGACATTCTTTGCCACCAACCTTAATCCCTTGGATATGTCTTAATCTTATAGCTTCTTGGATTGATCTACTTAGTCCCTTTGCAACTATCAAAAATAAACGAAGGGATAGAGGACAACCCTATCTTAAGCCTCTAGTAGGCTCAAAGACAAGGGAGGTTGCTCCATTGATAAGGACTAAAAAGAAAGTGAATCCACAAAACCCATAACCCAATTGGCAATTGGAAAAGCCCACATGAATTAGAAGTAATCCCAAATACAATCAACAAGTCCTATCACAAGCTTTAGACAAATCAATCTTGACCATGATTGCAGATGTCTTCTTTGTACTAATCAAATTTAATCCTTCCTAAGTATACCCAATGGCTTCATGTATTTGCCTTCCTTCTAGAAAACCAAACTGCTTAGGAGAAATCACGATAGAGAGAACTTTCTTAAGTCTCATGGCCAAAACCTTAGAAATGGTCTTGTAAACATAGTTACATAGAGAAAAAGGCTAAAATTAATCAAATGTTTCATGCATATCCACTTTCAGAATGAGTGTTATAAAGGTTGTACTGGACTAACCAAGCACCTTTTCCACCAAGTCTCACCTCCTCCACCACCCTCGATAAATCATCACCCAAAAAGTCAAAGAAGGCTAAGTAAAATTCAATGGTCCACCCATCTATCTCTAGACTTTTATCTTTGTGGAAAGAAGACAACATAGTCAACAACTCATCCAAACAAACTTCTTCATATAAGACATGATTGTCTTCTTTTGAAATCAATCGAGAAAAAAAGGAATCCACTTTGTCAATTTCAACTATATTTACACCCTTGGGCTCTTTATACATAGATTCAAAGTTTAAACTCCCAATTATGCTAGACCCTCACAAATTGTAACCACCTCCTCATCCTCCTTCTTCATAATCCATATAGTATTAATCTTCTCCCTATAATTTGAAAACTGGTGAAAATATTTACTATTCTCATCACCTAATTTCAACCATGTTGTACAACCTTTCATTCTCCACTTAGCCTCTTGATCATACAACTTTCTCTTTCTGGCCTCCAACTCCCTCAATCCAATACGACCTGCTTTAGTGAAAGTGCCATGAGCAATTTTATTGAACAACACCTCAATGTCTTTCTATATCTCTTTAATAAACTTGTCTCTATTACGATGTATTTCCCCTACCCAAGTAACTACCTTGCCTTTGACTATCTTTAGTGACTCCATAAACAATTCATTAGCAAAGGTCCTAAGATTCCTCTCATAATGCATATAGGTGCTTTTAACAATAGTTTGAATTTTTTTTCCAGTAAGCCATCTAGAGTTGAACTTGTAGGTTCTCGAAGGCTTGTGAACATATTAATCTATATAGAGAAAGATTGGATTGTGATAAAAAATCCCACTAGTAGCAACCTAAGTCTTCACTCTACTCATACCTTGTAAAAGTTTGTTAGAGACAAGAAAGTCGTCAAGGCGTTTTGAGATAGCAACACGACCCGCACAATTGTTCCTCTAGGTAGTTTGGTGGAGATAAGATCCACATCCACCAATCCTGCCGACTCAATTTGATGGAGAAAAAAATCAGCCAGGTAATCCACCCTTATCGAATTCCCCTAAACTTCACTTCTATTCATAGTAAAATTAAAATCTCCGCACATAATCAATCTACCACCTCCTACCCTCCTATAAAACAAATAATTTCTCCCAAAAGAATTGTTTCCCTTCATAAGGGCCATACATGTTCATCCCCATAACAAGTTATCCCAATCCCTTGCTGATGAATCCCGTGCATAGGTCGAAAAAAAAAGGGAATTAGTTAAGGTCAAGCTCGATCTCCACCTAGTATTTATACCTCCAAACTAACTAGTTGAATCCAAGGCAATAAAATCCCAATCACTGAGACTTTTCTTAAGACTACTAATTAACTAATCTCTACAACCCATGGTCTCTTGCAGTAACATAATCTTTGGCTTCTCTAACTCAATAATTTTGGATAGGGCCAACCTTTGAATCCGGCTTCCCAAACCTCTAATGTTAAAAGAGAGAATAATCATTTAGAAACACCCTTAAGGGGTTGTGGTGCTCTAAGGACTCATGTGATTAAATGTTTACTACCCTGCTAAATCTCAATCGTTGCTTTCTCTCTTTCCTTTTGAATAAATGACTTCCTACCTGCTGAATTAGTAAACTCATCGTTAGGAGTATCCAACCCCAACCCCTCATATTGCAACCCCCCCATAATTTTTTCCCAATTTCAAGGACCTTAAGGAATATTTACATTCCCCCCTACTCTCAAATATATATGAGTCATGACCTTAACCCAAGCTTCCATCTTTCCCCAATTCCCCACACTCCAAGCTCAACTTTGAAGTATATGAGGTTTGTGAATTTCCCATCTTAGGAGTTGCCAAATTCGAACCAGGGTTTGACCTTTTACCACCCCTCTTACCCTTTCAGGTAACATGTGAAGAGGAGGTAATCTCAGTTGGGGTTGGCCATTTCCCAAGTAAATGTAAACTCTCGACATTTAAAATAAATTCATAGGAAGTGTGTAGCTTACCATAAGTATGTTCAACACTTTTGAGAAGTTGTGCGTGTGAAAAGGGGATATTCTTGACATTCTCCTTAATGTGTGTGGCAACTTGAAAAGGAGTTTTTGTAGTGTCCACCTCTAAAGCTATAGTTGGAGGGCTTAGTGACTTTGGTGTGCAACTTCAGAAGAAACAACAATGCCTTCAATGAAAACATTATATCCACTTGGAGGTCATGTACCAATACACCTAGCTTCCAAGTCGAACAATTATAGATCAACCACCTTCTAAAAGGCCCTTGATGACCCTTGGACCCATGACTAGTCTCCAAGGACTGCACCTTAGTGTTTGGATCTAACTTCTTGTGCCACCAACAACAAACGAAAGGATGGGAGCAATCATCAACAACATGGCCATGATGGTGGCACTAAACACATCTAACGAGAATGCTTGCATAATCCAATGATTAAGTATAAGTCTGCCCCCAACCTTTAACTCTAAATTGTCGGCAATATCATCTTTCGTATCTATTTCAACAAAAACTTCTGCAATATATTGATTAACACTAGGAAAATAGATGTATCAACCCTTAAATCCATTCCTAGAGCGTTTCCTAAATCCACCAAGAACTTCTTAGTCTAAAATGCTAATGGAAGACCCAACATTTTCACTCATATGGGAATCCAGGTATCTAAAGCCAATCGAGGGTTGAAAACATGATGCCAAGGTTTGGGGGGCAAAAAGATAGATCCCCAAAACTAACTTTCACCAAGAATCAACTCCACATCCTCTTCAAATTGAAAGTTGAAACTAATCCAACATCTAGTTAATACATGATGAGGAGGACCATACCCTATAACAAGTCGCCAATGTATTTGTAACCGATCATTAAGGGTTTCTAAAGTAATCCGTTGACCAAAATACTTCTTGATTAATCTCTTGCTCAATAGCTGAGTAATCTGGTCCACTAAAATGTCCTCCCCTGTAATGTCCCATTTTTCCTAGGCAGTTGGGATACCGTGATGGTTTATACAGTTTCCCGTAAACCATTCGACGGATGAGTTAGGGAAATAATATTGGTAAAGTCACTTTCAAATTATAAAGTGAAAACTTAGGAAAAGTGAGTTTATTAATATTAAACCCCTCTTTGAGGGTATTTCTCTCCAATTATTAATTAAATGAATATTTTAATGGAGAAAAAGAAAAGTGAAGGAATAAAAGGACAAGCGAGGGTTGGCAAGCAGATTATTGATTATTCATTTTGAGAAATTGAATTTGGAGAAGAGCTCGGTGAGCAAACGAGGGTTTCAGCTGGAAACCCATTTCGACACTCGGATTCGACAATGAAACCATCTGTCCTAGCCGGGAGATTGGAGAAGCCATTCAGGCTTTTCATTTGCAGGGATTTGGCATTGTGGTTCGAAGATCTTCAGTGTGGGAAGCATTTCATTTGCAGATTTGAAGAAGTGAGGGCATTTTTCTCTTGGCACGTGTTGAGGGTTGGATCGTTCTCTTGAGTTGGGATCATTCTCTTTCCATTGGATGTGCGTTTCTATTGAGGCTGAGATCCCCCTCCATCCTACTAGACGTGGCTTATTGCTGGGCGCAATCTCAGTGGAGATCATTGCTGGTCGATTCCTCTAGAGCTGCGTGCTCTCTTGGCTGGCCGTTTTCCTCATTCACGGTGGCAGCGTGTCTGTAACACCCTGTTTCCCCCAAATTTGTAATTAATCCTAATACAGGAATTACCATGCTAAAGCATGATGAAAATGTGAATGTATGATGTGAAGGGACCTTATGAAGAAGGTCGATAAATGTAAATAACATTATGAATTTATATTACAGGACTGTTGGGAGGGGATGTGCAGAGAAAGAGACCACGATGGCGGTGGAAGGCACCTGAAAAGGTGGCGTTAACTTCCACTGAGAATTAAATACCGTATTTGGACTCCACTGGCCCGGAGAACCAAAAGCGGCTCGCTAGCCCTGAAATTAATGCCTTGCAGGCCGGTAGGTTGATGGCTTAATGAGGGATGGGGAGGTGAACCGCCTATCCGTAGAGCCATCATGAATGACCAGCGCAAGGGTAATCGTGCCACACGCAACCTCGCGAGAGGATAAGGCGTATGGCTGAAACGATTGAAAAGGGGGCAGACGCGAGGGGAACTCTGGAAATTTTACGCAGAGTAAGTGATCACAGAGAGGGAGGATTGCAACCTTCGCTCCTGGACACTGGCAGACAGAGAGACGCAGGTCTCAGGACATCGTGGTCTCAGCTCGGGGGTGGCTAGTGGTAAATCCAGTAGGAGTCGCTACGCCTACGGTTGGGTGGAAACGAGCACCCCTCTCATCAGTTGCTCCCATTGCTGAAGTTATTTCTGATAAGTATTTTGCTTATATTGCATCTTGAAGTTTATATACTGTCACATATGTTCATAGACTTGTGGAATTGTAAATATTTCCTGTGTAAGAATGTCTGTGCAGAAATTGATAATGAGGAGTAGATATTGGCTCATAGAATTGTGAAATTGTAAATGACTTCAGCATAAGAATGTCTGCGTAGAGCTTGATATGAATGAATTGATATATGCTTAGCACCGAGGAAACCGTGCTCGACTTACGTTGATAAATGAATCTAACCATGCCCAGCCGTTCTCGAGAAGCTGTCTCCCTTTATCTGCTTCCGGGAATGCCCCGATAGGAATCACTTCTCAGAGGTTCCCTCCTTGGAAAGGTCCACCAAGAACCCAGAATAAGGACTCGAACGCACAGGCCTTATTAACCCGGCACGAGGAGGAACGATTTTATTAAGGTTCCAAGGTGGTAGTGTTGTGAGAAGTGACAAATCGACGGATGAGATCTCGTCGGAGGAACCATAGTCATTCACGACCATTAGATTGACGAAAGTAACGCAGGCGTTACTTACCTTGCCCCTTCTTCCTCTATCATCGTGAGTAACGAAAAATTGGGATCGTAAATCCCAAGATCCGAAAGAACGAATCTAGACCGTTGGATCTCGGTCCAATTTACCCGTCAGCCGTTGGATCTGGAGAAACTGCGCAGGGGTTAAGCGCAGGGGTAGGCGTGCGAGGAAGTGATCTGAGCCATCGGATCTGGAGCAGAAATCCCGTAAACCGTTGGATCGGGAGGAGTTGCACGGAGTATAGCCTCTGGAAGGGAAGCGTGCAGGAGAAATGATCTGAACCGCCAGATCTTAGACCATAGTCCCGACAGCCGTCGGATCTCTAGAAGTTGCGCCGGAGTTAAACCTTAGTGTGCAAAGAAAGAATCCTAGTCGTTGATCTCGGTAGGACGCGTGTTAGCATCCCGGAGAAGTCATCGGGATATCAGGGTCATCGGGGTTTAGTCACGGCAGAGAATCGAGACCTGGTGATTCTCGAAATCCCGAGAAGGGATCCCAACCGTTGATCTCGACAAGACACGTGTCAACACTCTGAGAAGTCATCGGGATTTTGGAGGCATCAGGGTTTTACAGGTTGAGAGAACTGAGACCTCTTAAGCCTCGAAACTCCGACAGAGAATCTCAGCCATTGATCTCAGCTAGAACACGTGGCAAGAGATCCCGAAGAGTCGGGAATCGGGGAATCGGAGATCCTGAGAGCAAGAGAAACAGGACTTCGAAAGTCTCGAAATCCCGAGAGCAAATCTAAGTCGTCCGGTTGGAGAGGGACACGTGTCACGAGATCGTCCGTCTCGGAGATCCGGGGTACCAGGCATCGGGGCCACTCAAGTCTCGAAACAACGATAAGATCTGGACCGTCCATCGGAGGGACAGGTGTTAGAGATCAAGCGCCATCGGCATTTGACACATTGGGAAATCGGAATTCCCGAGGACAAGAGACACGGGACAGGATAAGTCGCGAAATCCCGAGAAAAGGATCTCAATCGTTGATCTTGGTAGGACGCGTGGCAGGAGATCTGGGCAAGTCGGCATTTGGAGCATCGGGTTTTCCAAAGGCAAGAAACTCTTGCATACAGGAATCGCGATCTGTGATTTCCCGACGCGATCATAACCGTTAACCTGAGGGACGCGTGTCCAAGGATCCTGAAGAGATCGGGGTTCGGCATTTCGGGATTCTCGGTGACAAGAAACTCACGACAGGAGGAGTCGCGAAATCCCGAAACGCGACGGTCCCACAGTCATAGCACTCCAGTGGAGGACGGGTGTCACTCCATGCCATCACAGGGAGTGGGGGCCATAGGCGCCAGAACAAGGGACATGTGTCGGAAGACCAAGCTTGGCCATGAGTCAACGCCAAGTGGCATCGGGGATCGGAGGATCGGAATTTGCGAAGGCCTGTGCATCGCGACATCATAAACCCCGAAACCCCGATGGGTAGCTATAGAGCTGCAGACATATGGTAGCAGGTCCTATGGACCGGAAACTGAACCAAGAGAGCTAATGCGTAGGGAGCGCGTCGGAATTCAGAGGATCACGAGTCTTGGGGGTGAATGAATTTTGACGCTAGAAACCCCGAATCCCGATATTGAACCAAGGATTGGCATTTCGCTAATGTAGGTTTATGGAGATTTCTCATTTGTGGGAGATTAACCCCAATTTTTTTTAAATTACGATAGTGGGTGTGTTACAGTGTCTCTTGTGGTGCTGCATGGAAGAAGAAGAGGAGGTGGTTGTTGGTCGCTATCCATTGGGGGACTTTACCTTGCATAAAGAGTGGCATCTTGCAGAGTTTGGAGCTGTCAAACTGTTCCCATCCACAACAACGATATCATTACATTGGCTGCCTCCTTTACAAGCACGTGTGGACAGATTTGGGATTTTCTTCATTGTTGGATGAGATTGGAGGCTTCAAGTGCCACCTATCAGTCTTTGTCATCATATATGAGAGGTATTTTTATGCCGTTTTGACTGTAATAAGCTCAGCCATTGACATTCAATAAAAATCAGCCTGAGATCGATTGTTTTACTCATTGATATGTGAATGTTTGCATTATCATTTTATGGGTTTTGTTTAATATCCAAATAACACACTTGGTACTTCATCGGGGAGGTATAAGGGGTTAGAAAACTAATATATCAGCAAACAAAACCACGAGACAACTTGCTGTCCATTCAATTTTCACCTACAGCCATAAATTCAGAAGCATGCAAAGTGTTTGACGAAAGTCCAACACCAAAACTAGAAGGTTTTCTCCAACTGTTGCAACATAGAATATTTCAGTCGTATCAGAGCATGATCTTGGCCAAATGTGGGCGACATTGATGACCGAGGAAGGGCTGCAAAACATCACTTATAGGCGCAGAAGGTATAGAAGCGTAGAGGGCAGAGAAGAAGAAATGGGGGACACTCCAGGAAACAATGCAAATCTGCCAGAGGACAGAGAGGATGGTTTGATCAAAGGGCTTATGAAAGCCTTACAGGATATTGCAGAGGGTTAGAGAGACACCCGAGAGTTCATGGGCATAATCATAGGTTATGCTCTAGGGAGCAAGCATGGTGAAGAAAGGGGGGAGAGCAACAAGAGAGGGCAACTGGA
>JASDQU010689294.1:0-22977 GCA_032191745.1 Picea mariana | reverse complement strand
AGGTGGGAGATAGCAAAGCTTCAGCGAAGGTTCGATGGGGAGAATTAGAGGAGGAGGACAACGAGGATCTGGACTTCCTGCTGCCGCCTCCCAAGGTGATCGGCCCTGACGAGAACGGCGTGAAGAAGATAATCGAGTTCAGGTTCAACGATCAGGGCCAGAAGGTCCAGAAAACTACCACCACACGCATCCGAAAGGTGGCAAAGGCCAGGCTGAGCAAGCGAGCCCTCGAGCGGCGGGAGTGGCGCAAGTTTGGCGACGCCGTGAACGAGGACACAGGCAGCAGGCTCACCATGGTCTCCACCGAAGAGATCCTGCTGGAGCGCCCCAAGGCCCCCGGCACCAAAGAGGACGACCCTAGGTCCGGTGGCGGCGATCCTCTCTCCGCCGCCCTCGCCGGGGCGGCCAAGGGTGGTGCCGTTCTCATGGTCTGTCGAATCTGCGGCAAAAAGGGCGATCACTGGACCTCAAAGTGCCCTTACAAAGACCTAGCCCCCGCCGCCGCCGAGGGCCTTGGTCTCGACAAGCCTCCTCAAGCTGCCGACTCCGCCGCCGGCTCTGGTGCCCCCGGTGGCAAGGGCGCCTACGTGCCTCCCAGTCTCAGAGCCGGCGCCACAGTCGACAGGACCTCCGATACCAGCAACATGAGGCGGAGAAACGATGAGAATTCCGTTAGGGTTACTAATTTGTCAGAGGATACCAGAGAGGCCGACTTGCAGGAGCTTTTCAAGCCGTTTGGCCACATCACCCGCGTCTACGTTGCCGTGGACCAGAGGACCGGAATGAGCAGGGGTTTTGGCTTTGTCAATTTCGCCAACAGGGAGGACGCTCAGAGGGCCATTAATAAGCTCAATGGCTATGGATACGATAATCTTATTCTCAGAGTCGAATGGGCGACTCCCAGACAAACCTAGACGAACGAATAACCCTAAACCCTAAATAAAAATCCCATTTGCACGGATATCGGACAAAGGAGGTTCTTTGCGGGATTTAGGGTAACTGCGGCTGCTTTTCAGGTTCTACATTTGAGACTGTTGTGTTTCACCTTTTCTAAGGTTTCGTTTATTTTCAATTTATTTTAATGAACAGATGCGTAGTTTGTTGGTGGTAAACTTTTTTCCCGAGTTCCGTGTAACAAACTCATATATATTTCGAGTATTTTATTATGTTCACATTTTTCCCAGGCTGTTTGCAAATTCGATCAAAATAATCAGTGAATGGTAAAGGATCATGCTTATTGGGATCATCCTGCTTTGGTTGATTTCCCATTCACTGGATATATATTACATCTTTTTTGTAATGAATTAAATAGGTAAATGAATGTTGTGTTGAATTCATCCTAACGGGGCATTTCTTTGAAACTAGACGGTGCTAATGTCATAATCATTTAACGTTGGTAATGTACCGAACTTAGGATTAAAAGTTGTGACCATCAAATTTTAGATCTGCATCAATTTATCATGAAATTCAATTGGGCTATAAGAGGCAAGTGAGGTCCGTGAAAGTGGGGAGCTGTTAAGTATACTGTATTTTGGGTGCTTCTGCTCATCAACAAATTGACTTTCAGTTACTATATACAAATAAAACCACTAGTGCAACAGTGTCTGGAACAGAGCAGAACACACACACACACACACATATATATATATATAATTTGAATCACCATCCTTGCTTCATTGCTTTTCTGTATGTTACATTGATGAGAAAAAGATCCCTGCTCTACTAAAACATTAAGAATAGGGCTAAACTCGGATAGTAGTGTAGGTGGTGAGATTATCCTTGCTTGATTGCTTTTCTGTATGTTACATTGATGAGAAAAAGATCCCTGCTCTACTAAAACATTTAAGAATAGGGATAAACTCGGATAGTAGTGTAGGTGGTGAGATTGTTTTGAAAGTCAAATGGAAAGGCAAAATGTTTGAAGAGCAACAAACAAAGAAGCCCCATACTAAGCATTCTACACCTGACACATCGTTACAGTTTTCACAGACTTCACAGAGTTCCAATGAGCCAAAAGCTAAGAAAAAGATCATCCGCTACTATTGCCACAAACCTGGGTACCTCAAACTCAGACATAACAGAGTCAACAAACAACAATTAAGCCACGACAATACTTGTACTGCCGTGAGGGATACAAAAACGAGCATTTCAACCCATAATCAAATCACGAGAGAAAACTCTGTAACAGAGGAACAAATGCAGCTGAAAATTTACACAAAACCACATATTACCAAATTATTCCTTTACTTGACCTTGGATCATTCAGATTTTATAAACAAACTATATCAAGAAATACCAGAAGTACAGAGATAAACTTATCTGTTGGAAAACTTGCAGACCAACAACCAGCTGAGCGAGTGATTTTTGCCCAACCTTAGGCAAACCACAGCGGATGCCACCCCTTAGCCTGGCTATAATACCACCAGGGCGAAGCAGGGTTAAGATGACTGTGAAATTGAGATTCAAACTAACGATTTCTACTGTTGTTTCCTTGACAATAGAGCAACACTAAGGCACCTACATACCTGGCCCACACAACACAAGGAACACCTTCTGTTTTGCTGTCCAGTATCTCAAAAACTACATTTTGTGCTATTTAGTGTGTGCATAGAAGGTCCAGGTTGTTATCTCAAGTTTCAACAAAGTTCTCCATGGTTTCTTGGCTTTTCCTCCAGGCTACAAGCTTCAATTCATGGCTAAATGGTCTATCATTGGATTGGCTCCATTTTTCCAATGTCTAACCCCTCAAAACTCTCTTTTACCCCTTTTTCTAACAGCCTCATTTCCGTTTGAATTCTCCTCATGCATGATGGCTAGAGAATTCAAACTCAACTTCTCTTCCTTGTTCCAAGAATGTAGGGGAGACAGTTTGCTAAACTTTAGGAGTTGTGGCTTAGATTGAGGAATTTGTTTCATCCACTCTTCT
The DNA here is from genome assembly GCA_032191745.1 of Picea mariana. Classification (NCBI taxonomy): domain Eukaryota; kingdom Viridiplantae; phylum Streptophyta; class Pinopsida; order Pinales; family Pinaceae; genus Picea; species Picea mariana. The sequence goes on along the minus strand of JASDQU010689294.1, from coordinate 20,051 downwards.
TAATTCCTTTTTGCTTTCAAATTCAAATTTGAAAATGGGTGAGGGTTCAAAGTATCATAAGGTAGATGTTTTAGGCACAAACCCTTCATAGACCTCCTCACCTCTTCCCTCTTGTGGTATCATAGCCCCTATAGGCTCTCAAGCTCAGTTGATCTTCATTTCCATCTTTATTAACTACAAAACAAAAAGACATAATATTCACAAAACCATGGTATATCTAACCCATGGAGTTAGTGTACCAGAGTTATAAAGTAATCATGCAAAGTTATGAAAGTATTTAATTACAAATAATTCCAGGAGTAAAAATTTGGGGTATTACATCCCCTCCCCCTTGGAATAATATCGTTCTCGATGTTCTTATTGAAGCAATTTCTATTGTCATCATTCTTCAACTATTCTTGTAATGTCATTTTCTTCATTGTCTTGGTAAACCTCCAAACTTTAGCATTCCAGCATATGCCTACAATAGTCATCAATGTGAGCATGCATGTCATAATCATGATTAAGTGTTTAATCAGCATGAATTCCAATCTGTCAATATTAAGTTCATAACTAAAGCATATATATTCGTATCACAAGATAAAAGTCAATACTTATCTGTATGAATATGTATCTGATCCATATGGCTGCCATGGATAGAACCCAACTCACTGTTTTCTCAAACACACCCAATACACTCATGACCCCAGGTAGTGTGTTATTCATTCAAGCCTCCTCTTCCTTGTAGTCACTCACCCTCTAGGCTCAAGCATCCCCTTCTTTGTTACATGGTCCCTTGGGTGATCCATCATTTGGCAATGTTTCTTCGCAACATAAGAGTACCGAGACTTATAGAGTCTTACAGCCAAGGCGCCCCTTGGCTTGCTCTAACATAGCATAGCACATCCAACAATGATCATGGCATACCATGGGGTTCCGGTATCATTACAGTGACATTCTGTCCATGCTTTTCAGCTTCATTAGCCATCATCTCTCCTTCCTAGATAGATTCATTATCTCACCTGTATCATATACATACAATTACCATGAGATGTCATCATTAATAATTTTAATCATAAATCTTTTATTTCAAATCTGTTTCATACATAAATAAAATTTCACAATTATGAGAAAAGTTGAGCCTAATATTCTTCTAAATTGCTCTGGACCCGCTATTGTAGAAAAATCAAGGGAAAACCACCCATGGTGGACCCACTTTTTTGTTTTGTTTTTAATTTGAGGCTCTACCCCTAAACCCTTGCTGCCGTCCCAACTCCCCACATGATCATGCCAGGATACACAGTCTAGCTGCAAAGAATACAACACATCTAGCAAAAAAACATGTAGTAGGATTTTTGGACTCTAGAGGCCATTCAAAGCCTTGATGTTTATATATTTTGTTTAAGATATGTATCACACTTGGTGCCATTTTTTTATATTCACCCTTGCATTCTATATAATAATATACATGAGTAGATTTTGCATATTTGGTGTCATTTATCTTTCGGCAAGTACACCCAACACATTTTGGTGTAATCATCAATAAAAGTCATGATATATTTGCTTCCATTTGCAGAAGGAACAAGCATAGGGCCACACAAATCAAAAAGAATTAGTTCAAGTTTTCTACATGCTCTGGAAGTAGAATCATGAAAGGGTTGTTCGCTGTGTTTTCCAAGGATACAAGCATCACATTGCTTCGATTTCCTAGGAATAGTAGACAAACCATAAACAACATTCTTTCTCAACAAACGAAGGCTGTCATGATTAATATGGCCAAATCTAGAGAGAGGCATGCAACATTTTGTGTATGGGTAGATTTCCCATTCAACTTCAACACTCTTCCATCTACCATTCCGATCATGACAACCATGTTGGCAGAATCCTTCATTATTTCTATTTTGCCACTGAACATATGAACAAAGTGCCCTTGCTGTCTGATGTGCACAAGGGTCAACAAACTCCTTTGCAACGCAAGAAGATAGAGCACATTATGCAGAAGAAAATTTGGGAGTCCAGGCAACTTAAATCCGATGGTGCCAATTCTCGAAGGTTTGAGACTTGATCTATCTGCAAAATATACTACACCATCTACATTGTCATCGAAGTCTTCGGAGAAGTCTCTTCGAAATGTTATGTGGGAGTTTGCACCTGTGTCAAGAAGCCATGCATCTCCCCAAGAAGCAAGTGAAGCGTTAAACAAATCTTCAGTTACTCCTACATTGCAATGGGCAACAATGTAATGAGCAAGTGCTTTACCTTTCTTGGGTTTTGAAGTGTTACCTTTGTCTTCTTTTTGATTTTGTCTATCTTCTTTGATCTTCTCCCATGGAACGTTGCAGTTAGTTGCTTCATGTGACCCATTCTTTCGGAAACAGGTACAATGAAGATTAGATCTTTGACGAAGATTATTCCAACCCCTGTTGCCTCCGAGCTTCTTCTTTACGCGTTCGATATTTGAAAACAAAACTCTCATGATCTTGATCTTCACAGCATTAGATCTCTTTCAAGTCTAAATTTTTTTTTCCATATGAATTTCTTCGTCTGGCAACTTCCTAATCAACTTTGAGATTTTTGAGGTCTTGGAACAAAAGGAAAAACTCATGAATGTGTTATTGAAGTTTTCTTTAAATCTTCTTGCTCATTAAGTAAAAAAGGTGACATGGAGTCCAGAGAAAATGAGATTTAATATCATATGCATTTTAGTATAGAGAATAACAACTATCCATTATAAAGGAGGTAAACCCTAATTGAGCGAACTTCAATTCTTGAAGACCTCAACTGAAAACCTCAATTCATACCACTGAACGTGCTTTCAAATTCTCTTGTTTGAAAGAGAGATCTTCTTTACAAGTAACATTTCTTAACCTGCAACAACCATCCCAAAAATCGCGCGCCATCACAAAATGGATTAGATACTCACTTTGCATTCGCGAGCAATGACTAGAATTGTTGTTACGAGCTCTATACGAGTGAAGCAGTGAGGGGCAACGAAAGGAGACCTGCGATTTTTTCTCTCAGTCGAGGGGCGACACTGTGAAGCACACTCAAGAACAGAATCCGAAGCGTTGATGGCCACGATCATGTACCAACGTCAATGTCCACTCTAATACGTGCAGTAAAGAAGAGGTGGACTGTATGCGTAGTAAAGAAAACAAGGCCTAGTGTTGACGTTGCTTACGTGCAAAACTCAACAACAAAAATGAGGGAATTAGTTGACGAACGGACGTGAGTATGAGAGAATTGAAGAAAATCTGAGGTCCTAATAGGCTGCCAACTAGGTTTGTCTTTGACTTGAGATTGGCTCTAAGTTTCAACTGTCCAACTGTTCTTTGCTGCTGTTTTATAACAACAAACAGTTCAAGAACGTTTCTGCTGTTTTGTTATGGTTACATATGCATTTAAGGTGCCCTTGCATGTAGTTTTAGTTGCCCATAGGTTGACACATCAAAATAGATAACACACCTCTAGATCTTTACAACTATTATAATGTTGTTCTAAACTCTAGCATGCATGAAATTAGGACACAAGTATTTTTGGTCAACATGACCCTGGATAAAACCCCCTTGGGGAAAACCAGTTTAGAATGAAAGTATATATATGTGATGTTTCAAGCATGGAAAACAACAAATAAGCAAATACAATGGAACCTGTACAAATAACAAGCTCCTCTCAAGCTTTGCTAGAAGGTTCCAAGAAGGATGAGCTCAAACAAGTGCGCCCCCTTCCTTTGTTGCCTCTTCCACTGAACTGATGCACCCTTGATCTTCTCTTGGTTGTTTGAGAAACCCTTGCATGCAAATCTCTGTTTGTATGTTGTCCCAAACCTCCACCAATCGGATCTGCAAAAACTCAACAACTGCTAGTACCTGCTAAGCTTGCGCCCTCCTCCAAGAGTGCGCCCTCCACCAAGCAAGAACCCTCACCACAAAATAAATAGGCCCTAAGCCTCCTTGCACCCTCCATGAAAGATGACGCCCAAGCTCTCCTCTCCTAATGCTTCCATTCTCATCCTCTTGCTCCTCTCCTCCAAGTGAACAAATGAAGGAAAATGCCTCCTTTTGCCTTATGCGCCCCTCTTAAGGAATCATAAGGAAACCTAAAAGATCAATGGCTAGGATCACTCCAAGCCATATCTAATCCATGGTTTAGATCTCTCAAAAAGAATCTCAACTCAAAACCCACTTTGGGTTAAGTTTCCATAGTTCACTTTATGCCCCCCATTCACCCACAAAGTGAATTAATAGTCACTTTTCACTAAAGTGACAAATTTCACCCTTTTGACTTAGGAAAATGTCAAAGTGAAATTAGACAAAGTATAAGGCACAATGGGTCAAATATTTCCCTCTTGTGGTTAGAGACCCACAACCACAAGGGGACCACTTCCGAAGGTACACCAAAATTCAACAAGAAATAGGGTTTTGACTAGCAGGCGTGAGTATGAGAGAACTACATTTTTGTGGAGTGTACACAGACTAGTGGAGCGAATTAGAATTTTGTGCAGACTACAACGAGTGGTATGAATGACTGTGGAAGAACTGTGATGCAGATGGACTGGCAGAGAGACAGGAGATGGGTGTAGATGGGATGGCTGGCAGACAAATGTTTCTTTCTACGGAAATGAAATGCCTAGGGTCGAGATTCGTGGAGTTAGACGATAGCTTTGAAACCATTGTTAGGCCAAGTATTGGCAATAAATGTAGCTCTACATTGATGTGATTTGCATTAACGTGATAGGTGAATAAATACAAAGGAAATGACTATTGCTCTTCCATAACGGATGACACTTTTGCCTATGACTCTTCATATTTACATTAATGTTACAATAACACAATCCCAAGGATTATGTGTCCAACAACAACCTAATTTGATTCTCCATAGAGAGGGGAAATATGTTAGAGTGAGTTACTTTATGCCGTAGACCATCCATTTTGATCAATCTCCATCGACTCTTTACTGCCAGGGCCCTTTCCAAATTGATGGATATTACTCAATCTCCATTCACCCTTGGAGCTTAGGCTTGACCAACCTTTGCCATTTAGGTAGGGGGATGGAGTTCTTTTCTTGATTATCCTTACATAAAAAATTATTCATTTCTTTTTATGATTTTCTTGAAAATACCAATAAGAATGTATAGGGCATACCATTTATAGGAGTAGCCTTCGCTATTGATGCAATGAGAGTTAATTTGCCATAGAAGGAAATCCATTTAGAACACCAACCTCAGATCCTCTTTTCAATTCTTTTAGGACAAACCCAAGATACTTCATACTTGCATTAAATGCTATTGTTTGGAAGGGGAGTAGGTCCATCAAATCCCTTCCCAAAACATAGGAGATAATCCATGGAAAATAATAGAGGGTTTTGAAAGTTAATTTCCATTCTTGTGGTAGCATAATACAAATCCAAGTTGATTACTGCTTAGAGTCCTTTCCCAAACCATTACCCAGAAGTAGCACATCATTAGTGAATATTGTGTGAGACAAAAAAATCTCACTGGCTAAAGCAACCTCTTTAATCTTCCCATTCATTTTAGGGGAGCCTAGTAGTTTGTTAAGTCGTTTAGCTACAATGAGAAACAATAAAGAGGTGAGGGGACATCACTGCCTCAACACCAAAGAGTCTAAAAAAGAGAGATGTTGAGCCACTCACTAGGATTGAGAAAGATGAAGATGTAATACAACCTTCCACCCAATTTACAAATGGAAGGTTAAATACTATGTGGATAAGAATGAGTCTTAAATACAACAAGTCCACTCTATTGAATTCCGTAGATAAAACCAATTTAATCGCCATAGCAACCAATCTTTTTACCTTAATAGAGTGAAGACTCCTTGGGGCTATATCAATCGTATCATGAATTTGCCTACTTGAGAGGAAACCAAACTTTTTAGGGGACGAGATTTTTCAAACAATGGGCTTGAGCCTTCTTTCTCTTACCTTAGAAATAATCTTGTATATGGTTTTGCATAAAGAGATAGGTTTTAGGAGAATCCGATCTAAGAAGGTGGAATTGAGTTTGCTTAATAACACCTTACTTGAAGGTCTAGATTCCTCAACCATTGCTAGAATGTTCATTTCTAAATAATTGAACTCTTGAAACAACTATATGGTCCAACAATTTGTCCAAGGCTCTTGTTCTTTTGCAAAGAAAAAACTACTAACTTGAGCTCTTCTTTTGAGACCTCATGTTGGATTCTTGTATTTGAGCTCTCTGAAAGTGGTGGCATAAGGCCCATCTACCCTTAGGATGCCCCAAATATTGTTCAAGTTTTTTTTGTTGCATTTAGGGACATTGTGAAAATATTTATTATTTTCACCCCCCTCAGCAAGCCAGGAGGCCTTGTTTTTTTCCCTACATTTGGGTTCTTCCCATGTTAGAGGATCTCTTTTTTCAAAGTCACTTTATCTTTTTCCCTCCATTACATGGGTTCTTCCCATGTTAGAGAAAATTTATCTAGAGGTTTTACCAAAGAGAGCAAAGATGCCCCTTTCTACCTCAAGAAGAGTCTTCAAAGATTTTGATGCTTCTTTTTAGCCCAAACAATGGTTTCCTTCTTTAGTCTCTGTAAATTTTTGCTAAACTGTAACATAGCAGTTTTCTTGCGAGGATCAAATAGAGTCCATTTCCTTTTGACAATTTTGGTGAAATCCTCATCCTTGAGCCAAAAATGATTGAATTTGAAAGGTCTAGCAGGCTTTAGCTTGTCTTTCTCTATTTGCACGAAGATTGACACATGAACAAAGGTTTTCCTAGAGCCTATCCAGGACCTTAGCCGGGGGAAAGAGTCCATAGTGGATTCATAAATCAAGAAGCGGTCCAATCTCTTGGCAGTACAATCCACTCCTGATTTGAAATTTCTCCATGTAGAGGCCATTTCAGTGGGTCTTTAAATCAACCAGATTTGCTTCTTCGATCTTCTGAAGAAAAAAGTTAGCTAGAGGATATATTATTCTCTATTCACCCCACACTACTTGTTGGAGAGTGGAGTTTAAATCACCAACGATTGCTACATTATTCAAACTCAAAATTTGCATGTCAAAAAAATATTCCCAAATTTCTTTTTTGTTGTTATATGGACCATAGATGTTGAAAATAGAAAATATTCCCCCAAGACAACTTTTGTTAGGATCCCCAAGTTGAGGGTGCTAGAGTTGAGGACATTGAATGAGTGCTTCCAATGTATTGCCAAATTACCTTACTTGCCCATTGTATCATAGATAATATACTACCCTCGTTTTAGATTAGGAGGATAAGATTTTTTCAGCTTTTTCCCATATTGTTATAGTTTCCCAGAAAAGCAAGATGTTTGGTTTAAAGGATTTCACAAGACAGACAAGGGCACATTTTTGTGGGGTCCACCTAGTCCTCGAATGTTGAAGGAAAGAAAAATCACGAGTTAACTCTAGATGGGGCCATTCTTACTCTAAGGGCCTTGATGATTGTCTTTTGCTTACCTTTCAAAATCTCTTTCTCAGTGTTTTGCTAAGCAATAGAAAGAAATGATTTCCTCTTTAACCTTGGATGGTTCCATCCCTGCTCTAAGGGCCCCGATTATTGTCTTTTGCATGACTTTCAAAATCTCTTTCTGAATGTTTTGCCAAGCAATAGAAATAAATGATTCTCTTTAACCCTAGATGGTTCCATACCTACTCTAAGGGCCCTAATGATTGTCTTTTGCTTGCCTTTCAAAATATCTTTCTCAACGTTTTGCTAAGCAATAGAAAGAAATGATTTTCTCCTTGGGGTTAAGTGTGGACTTGCTTTCCTTTCAAAATCTCTTTCTCAACTCTTTTCCAGGCAGTAGAAAGAAATGATTCTCTTTAACCCTAGATGGTTTCATTCCTACTCCAAGGGCCCCAATGATCGTCTTTTGCTTTCCTTTCAAAATCTCCTTCTCAATGTTTTGCTAAGCAATAGAAAGAAACGATTTTCTCCTTGGGGTTAAGTGTGAACTGAAGTCTAAACTAGTACCTCCTTAGATTCCAATTTCTTTGCGTTTAGACTTGGAGATCTAATAAGATATCTCCTTCTGTCTCCACCCGCTTATGGATTAACAAGGGTGGGGGAGGTCTTGAATCAAGAGGATTTGAGGGTGTTGGTTTGCAAGGAAGGATAGGTGGGAGACCAACGATTGCTTTTGAAGTATTCAAGGGAGGGACACAAGAATTTGGGGAGGGGGAAGATGTATAGAGATAGTATGCGTATCAGAAGTGGACAAGAGAGAGGTAGCCATGGTTGGACAAAATTTCAAGGGAATAGGGATTCCATCTTTATGGTCTATGGGAGGGGACAACGATTGGGATGCATGGAAATTCCAAGAGAAGATGAAAATATAATAATTTAGTTTCATATCTTCCTTTACAGGAATTAGGACTTCTAATGGTTGTCCTTGACTCTGCTCTTAATCTATCTTGTGTCCAGAGGCCATTATCTCATCACAATTCTCCAATGCATGCAAGGTCGCCAAGCTTTGAGGGCCTTTCGAGGATGGAGCAAGACCTTTGAAACCCTTGGATGAATGATGAATGGAAGCGACCTTTCTTGTAAGCTCATAGTGTTTGCTAGCAACATTGAGTTTTGACCCACACAAAGGATCAATGATATGGCTGCATTCCTAGGGAAAACTATGCTCATTACGAGCCAATTCATCGAATAACTTCCACAATTGCCTTTTAGATGGTTGTATAAGTGGCATGCCAAGCATCTAAAAGGTATGCCCACATAGTCCAGTGGTTTGTGGTAGGTTAGTGCCTTAGCTTTAATATCTAGGGTTTTCTACAAACCCTCTTCTAGGTTTTGCTCAATACAAATTCTATCCACATAGTGCTTCTTGTTTGGCTTGTAGCTATTACCCATGACAATAAATGTTCCAAGGATTCCATCTATGGCTTTGAGAGATTGTTCGTTCCACAATTCTAAGGGTAGGGCAGCCAATTTTATCTAGATTGGATGGATATATTCTTTCTCTTGCCTAAGTTTGAAGTAGGGTGTCCATCGTTTTAGGGCATCCATCATTTTTTAAGTCAATGATCTGGAGAATGTTTTGAGATAAACCTACCAATTTTTTTTCCAGTTAGTCCTAAGGATTATAGCTCCATGATTTGAGTTAACACCACGTCCTTGCATGAAACAAGCTTGACTTTCTCCAACTTCAATTTTTCTCGGATGTTCTTTCCTACGCTTCATCTTCGACTTGTCATGTCTTGTCTTCTCTCCTTCCAAATCTCGAACTCCATGATATCTACCCAATTCTTCATCAACGAGATCTTCAAAAGAGGGACCGCTAGAGATTGTTTCATTGGCCAAGTGTAGATGGGGTTTGGATGGGGGCGAAAACTGAATTGATTTAGCGATAGGGGAGTGAAAGCTTGAATCTTTGATTGCATCTATTGACAGGGATGAACAGTGAGTAGGCCTAGGAGATGCAAAGCTCAATCTTGCATCCCTTGCCTAAGATGGAATTGAATTGTACTTTCCTTTGTTAACCCCTAGAGACAACCATATTCCACTGGATTGCCCATGGCCTCCTCACCATGAGAATCTTTGACCATCTATTCATGATTGACATTGGAGACCCTTGTTGAACCGAATTCAATCTCTGATCCATGTTTTGCAGCTGAGTCAAGGACTTTGGAGGGTTGAGACTTTAAGGTCCACATGCATCTATTTGCTAGGGAGAACACTTTTCTGGTGGGGAGAAGACCCACGGTGATGATTTCTATCACTCTTAGCCTTGGAATCATTAGGATTTTGTAGCCCTAAGTCATTATTATCTAAAAGCAGTGAGCAACCTACCTCTTTATTGTTCATAGAGAGCCATTCAAATCTTATTGCGATATGAAGATGGAGAACCCGCAAATCTCGAGGGGATCATTAGGATTTTGCAGCCCTAAGTCATTATTGTCTAAAACCAGTGAGCAACCGACCTCTTTATTGTTCAGTGAGCAATTAAGATATTTTTTTTCTAATTTATCTTTTATTCTAAGGTTTAGTTAGCTACCTGCAATCAACTCTTCCTTAAAATGCGATGATCGTACATGCCCATCAAATGACAACCTCCTTGAATTCTTTGACACTTCCTTACTAGAGCAACGTTGACACACTCATCAAACTACACTCTCATCAAACTATATTTTCCAAGGGTTCATCTGACGACAGTCTGTGATGATCAGACAAAGGTTTCTGTGGGTGTTTCTGGGTTTTCCATGGGTAGCTTAATTTTTCTGTGCAACGGTGTCAGTTGGCAGTGATGTGTCTTTTTGCAGACACTGCAGCAGCTTAGCTGTTTATGCCAGACAGTGACGCTAGCTTAATTTGTTGATACAGTTGAATATTTTAGTGGTTATCGACTTATTTGTTTTCCTGCTGTGGCTCCAGACAGCAGATGTACGAGGCAACCGTGATCTTAAGACTTATTTTTTCCAGCAGTGTCTTTCCAATGCAACCCACTTTTTTAATAGGCCTTATTTTCTGGTTGGCTTTCCCACGGCAGACATATCTTTGAGTTGGGTGGCTGCTTACAGAGATATGACCCATGATTTTTGGTGGATCTAATTTTTGTCTACAGCAGTTGTCTGTGGATTAATGTTGTATTGTGTGTTGAGTGCATTGAAAAACAGATGTTACATACCTTAAAATTGCGCTATGTTATTCCATCAGTAATGAGAAGACTTTTTATTTTTTGTTTTTTAACAGAGTAATCTGTTTGGTAGCGAGCTTTAGGAGAGATGAGCTTGAGGAGAGACGAGCTTGAGGAATGTATATAAGAGGAATAAGGGAGCAGTGAATCAAACTTGCACTGATACCACTTCTGACATACCTTGTTGTAGTCACGGAATGGCACAGCTAGTCATAAGAAAAGTGACAAGCCCATATTATCTAAACGACAATTAAGTATATTAGTATATAATTAATGTGATAGATACAATGAATGATGATATACAGTGAAAAAGATTGCCAAATTTATAGGACATAAGTTATCAAGGACTCGTTACCACTAGCATGGGTAAGTGTTAACTATAACTCTCCTGTTTCTGATGTCTTTTCCAGCACAATTTTGGCCCAAATCTGGTGGCGGCCGCAACTTGAATAATTTTGAACTGCAAGTTTATCAACTCAAAACTGTGATCTAAATGGTATCCATGGTCTCTGGATCAACCCAGAATGTCAGAATTGTAATTTTGACGATGGATTGATTGGGTTCAAGAATTATTGGTTTGCTGAATTCCCACGAGGGTGGCCGATAATGGGCCATCTTATTTCAGAGTAAGACAACATGGTTACAATTATTATAAAGGACATCACCTGTTATAATAATTATTATTAGTTGTCAACTGGGTCTAGTCCCAGAGATTGAGAAGAGCGTTATCCTCTCTACCTAGGTTCAATTCCTGCAAGTGGTATGTTGAGCTCTTAAATGAGTATATTGTTAACAAAGCCTTGAGCTTCTGCAAGATCTGGTTTACCTTGAGTACCAACCTCAGAATGAGGAGACGTGCCTGGTAAGTTTTTTTGGGAAGTGTATTTTACAATATTTTTATTATTAAATATAATAAGAGTAGTTTGATATATTAGATTTATGCTGGGTGTCGCATGCACTTGGGTTCCTCTCCAAGCCAAACATCCGAAAAGGCAGCCATTACAAGTTAATGAGCCAAGCTGGCTTCCTCTAAATGACCTTCTCCGCAAGCAAATCAAGGAGATTCTTTCCTCGACTGATGGTCGAATTTCATTACTTTTATATGATAAACAATTTTGCATTTATCCTTTTCATGGAAAACAGAAGATGTTTTTCAACAATTGTGCAAAGCGTTCCCTGTTAGAAATACCGATGGTTCGAGTGGGTAAGTTACCAGGCAACCCATACTAATCTACAAGAACAGTAGAACAGTTGTTAGCGAATGTAATTTGAAATCAAGAAACCTTCCAGGATACATTCAGTAACATTTTATTTGATTAGAGTTTTATTTTTAATATGAAACCTGTTATTGAGGCATAAATTCGTGAGTTATCGAATTTTGAGATCCTTTACTGGATTATTTCCTTTTGGATTGCATATGTTATAAAATGCCTACCAAAAACTACAAATCTAATTGCTTTATGGTCTTTAGCATATTGTGTTGTGGTCGTTTTAGATTATGCTTCTAGAATAACGGAGTCAACAATGTTTAGATCATATTTTAGCGTACCATCTATTAAGATGAATTTCAATTAACTGATGTCGGCCTTGATTGCGATTGAAAATACGATTCATGGCTAATTAGTTTCATATAAAGGCTCGTCATAGTAGATGCACACGTTACATTAATTATGATTATTGGTTTGAATATTATCTTGAACAATCGTGTGTTTGTCAGTTTTTTTAGTTCATCTACTTATATTTAGTCATGGTCTATTTTCCCAGGACAGATTTCACCATAGTCTTTCTATAACGTATTCCATTTAATAAATGCCTTTGAGATTAAGAAGACATAGCTAAGTGATTAAAAGAGTTATAAATCATCATATAATTCTACACATTCATGAGTTCCTATCCTTACGACAGGGGCCAGCCCTAGATGTCTTCATAGGTATTAACACTATTGAAGAGATATACACCTTTGTGTTGAGACTGTTCTGGGTACACTCTCATCAGTGTTATTTATAGATACGATGCTGTGTTTTCAGGAGATTTTGGATTAGTTATGCTGATTTTGGATTTTAGTTATGGTGGCATAGGAAACAAGAAAAAATGCAAAGATCTACTGATTGTATTTCCAAAAACACAAGTAGTTTTAGCTAATTATATTTTTGACCTTCACTATTCCTTGTTCTACTTTGAAACGAGTTGTTTGGAAATTTGGAGAATTAGATTTGATTGAAAATAAAATCATTAAAGTTTGTTTGGAATTGCTTGGAAATTTGGGGAATTGGATTTGATTGAAAATAAAACCATTAAAGTTTTTTTGGTATTGGAATGTTAATATCGAAATATTAAACTGTTGCTTTTGTAGAAAATATTAAAAGCTAAGCTCTCGCTAGAAATGCAAAAGTTGTTATTTGGAAACTCTAAAATCCAAAATATCCAATTCCAAATGTTAAAGATCATTGTTTTGGTAAGAAATGTTTACGAGCTTAACCCAACACGTTGAGGGTTATAAGTCAACAAGACGAGATGAACCCTATAAAACTAACATTTTAAATTTGACCTACCCAAATGATCTAATTCAAAATGATAAAGTTCATTGTTTTGAACCACCATAAAACTAACATTTTTAATTTGACTTACCCAAATTATCTAATTCAAAATGATAAAGTTCATTGTTTTGGTAGAAAGTATTGATATGTTAACAAGATGCCTGTTAGGAGAGAACGCATGTTCTTAATTGTTAGGTCCACCCAATCAAGGACTACATCACCATTTGTAAACTGTCTCTTAGGAAAATATAGCATATGCCAATATGCTTGGACCAATCATGAAACATAGGATTCTCAAAGTTTGATGCAACTTTGATTGTCAAAATACAATCAAAATTCCAACTCCATATCTCCCAGCTCAACGACTAATGTATGAAGCAAACTACCTCACAACTCGTTGGGCATGTTGCTATATACTTCGCCTCCACTAAATTAACTACAACTATTCCACTATTCCATGCTTTTTGTGGAAACATAGTCTTCTTGTCCCCAAGTTGAAACAAAACTTGGGAATGCTCTTCCCAGAGGCGGTGTCTCCAACTTGGTCTGAATCACACAATTCATGGTTTAAAAGTCCATTTTCTATATACATTTTGCCATAATGAACCTTGTAAATGTTTACCAAGCCACCACTTGTGCAACCCATTTGTCGAAGTAATTTGGAATATGTGCCCTCTAACATGCTTTTCAAAATCATGAGAAGATTGCTTTTGAGTAGTAAATATTACATGTAAAAAAGTTGCATCATTTACATGAAAATGAGTCGCATCATAAGTCGTGGGACTTTGTATGAAAGAAGTTGCGTCATATTGTGAGTCATCAATTGATTCTTCTAATAATCTCTACTAATTCATCGACCAAAACTTAAAAGATAAGATCCAATGTTCTTTCCATTTATTAAATACGAAGTGTGCAACTATCAACGTCTTCATCATACTTATAAGCACAAGAAAGATTGTTGGAATCTTTCTCAAAATAAGTTTTTATTTGTCGTATGTAGTTTTCTTACATTATTAAAAAAAACAACAATGTAGTACCTTTTAAAAAAAACAACAATGGGTTCAATTAGTGAACGTCATCGACTATAGCTATACCGAAAGTATTAAAAAATAGTGTTCAATAGATCTATAATAATTTTGCACTTATTTTTGTATGTAATTTTCTTACATTTAGTACCTTTTAAAAAAAACAACAATGGGTTGAATTAGTGAAGTCATCGACTATAGCTATACCCAAAGGATTAGAGAATAGTGTTCAATATATCTATAATAATTTTGCAAGGGAGGGAACTTGCCTCATATGCGACATTTACTCATTGACTTTCTTTATTTTCCATAGGTACATAGATTTATTAGCACTTGTAACTTAACAAAATACCAAAAAGTGTACATTCAAATTGTATAACAACCTTTGAGAGGATCTACTTATGGGAAATCTCAAAGTATATTTTCTTACAGAAAATTTGCACCAAAATGGAATATTTTCTTATGGGTATTTACTTCAGGATTTCCCTCTAAAGGAGGCTATACAAAAGAAGTGGAAGAAGGCTCGATTCTTCTACTATGGGAAGGGAGCAGAAGAAAGGTGTGGTGGATGAGGTCTCAAAGGAAGGAGCAATAGCTTGGGTTAATAGAGTTTTGGAGTCACACGATCCAAATCCACTTACATATACACAAGGAGGAAGAGATTCAAGGGGTAATATTGGTGGAGAAGGGCTCAAATGATTCTTTGTATAAACATATTGAGGTGATTAAGCCAAGAATCGACTCCCCTAAGGTGGATTTCATGGGGAGACTTTCTCAATTAATGGTAAAGGTAAAGCGTTTCTTCTAGTGCACAAATTATAGGATGAGCTCATATTCTTAGAACTCTTTGGAGAAGGTCAAAACATGGTTGGAAATGTAGAACTTAGAGGATTAGTTTTTGCGTCGATCACTCTAGTCAAGCATTCCATGGATTTTCTAAAGGTGTTTTCAACCTCTTCATTAAGCACTAGATGTGAATCCTTCCAAGAGGTAAGTGTGGGGGTTCCTCTCCGCCCAACTCCAAGACTAGGAGTGCGAGGTGAAAGGGGGAAAAGTGCACACGCGCACACACACTCATAATTTTATTTTTTATTTGGTAGTCTTTAGGGTTTATATTTTTACATGCCTCCTTCTATGATGAGTTTATCACATAGATGCTCATTCCCTTAGATGTGTTTTAGTTTAATTTTTGGCCTAGCTTAAGGCTCTTCAGAGTGCAATATAAATGCCCAATGCCATTGGAAACAATCAATTTTGCTAACTCCTTGGGTCTCACACATGATTTTTTTTCCAAGAAAAGAAGTCATGACGCTTTTCATTACTTAAAATTAAAAAGTTATGTTTTGAATTCAACCACGAAAGGCACCAAGGTCCCTTCCCTAAAATCGAAAATACTTCATAAAAACAATGCTCATCATCTCCAATGAAAAAGAAACAAAACCATACATATCAAATAGAAACATAAAACACTCTTAAATGGTGAGTTAGACACTATCATTCTTGGAGGGTGGATATCCTCAACCCCATCTCAAGAAGATGACACTAAGATGTAACTTTTTTTAAGATAATAAAATGTTACATCAAATATTGCCTCTATGGGCAAGATAAAAAAATATTGTATAATCTTGAAATGTCTAAACAATCCTCAAACCCAAGGTCCAAAAAATATTGTATAATCCTAAAATGTCTAAACAATCCTCAAACATTAGGTCCTTGGTTTACATCACATGAAAGTTTAAACCAAAATAGGGGTTGAGACCCACATTACACCATGTAGAAAAAAAATCATATAAGAGTCAACAAAAGAGCTTTGAGAGACAATTTATAAGCAATCATAAAGCATGAAGGGATCCTAATGTTACCGGAGGAGGAACTCCAACATATTCTTAAGCGGTCTACTAGGTAACTTTAGATGACTCTAGTGCTCCGTGTAGATGTGTACAAAGGAGATAGTTGGAAAAAACTAGCTCTAGTAGCTCAACTTTTATCAAAGAAGGGTCTTAGACTCGGGTGATGCATACCTATATTTATGGTTTCCCAAGCAATAACCAAGTTTACCAAAAACTAACTATCAAATACCTTGTTCAACAACCAACCCCAAATATATTACTGGGGCCATCCATTTTGCCAAATTATTTTTTCCTTCACCTAGACCAATTCTAAAATATATCTTATGAGAATTATAGAGGTATATCACTCTTCCAACACCACATAATATAGGGACACCTTGGCATGCACCATAAAAAATGCCATGGATAAGATTTGTCCAACTGAAAATTACTTGCCTTGGCTTTTTTTTTTAATCTTTGGAGTAACCTTTAAACCTTCATATAAAATCCTTAAAATCCCTAGATATGTTATGTCCTTAAATCTTCTAGTTGTTGTACCATCTTCTTGTTTCATCTCCCTAATGGTATAATGGTATTAATGTCTTCTCTGCTTTGCATAATTTTGGAAAATTTTTGCTTTCTCATCTCTTTGAGCTAACCATAAGGCTGCGCTTTTCATCATCGAAGAAGATCCCCATAAAATTTTGGCCATACAATTGAGATAATTTTGTTCCCATTTGTTCCTTCGAGGCCCAATACTTTTCTTTAGCGCAAGATAAAGTTGTTTTTTTGAACCTTATGAAGTTCTTAGCAAATTGAAACCTTGTTGACTCTTGTATAGTATGACATAAATGTCTCCATTCTTCCTTAACAAACTTCACAAATTCTTGTTCTTTAAGCCATATCAGATTGAATTTGAATGGGCCAGATGGTTTGACTTCATCCTTTCCCACTTGGAGAAAGATTGGAGAATGGTTATAAAATCCTCCACAACCAATCCAAGATTTGATTATGTTAGAGTTGGTGAATAACTTCTCAAAATCTATTTAGTATTTTTGATATCCCCCACTCCCGAAGTTGAGATTCCTCCATGTTGGCACTCGACTAATAAGCTCCATGGTTTGACTTCGTCCTTTCCCACTTGGAGAAAGATTGGAGAATGGTTAGAAAAACCTCCACAACCAATCCATGATTTGATTATGTTAGAGTTGGTGAATAACTTTTCATAATCTATCTAGCATTTTTGAGAACCCCTCACTCCCGAAGTTGAGATTCCTCCATGTTGGCACTCGGCTAATAGGCTCCACATTCCACAAGCTTGAATTCTATTATGAAGAAAATAACCTATTGAGGGGTCCATTTTGGTAGCTTCTCCCCATCTTTAAGCTCTTCAAGTTACAAAATTTAGCTCATGTCCCACAATGACATACTCCTTTTTTAAGAAGAGTCCCATGCAAAGAACTCATCTCATTGCCCTTTTATTTCATTATAGGGTCCATATAATGACCATATAATATGGACTTTACCAATCTAATCGTTGGACGAAGGGGGTCCCTTGTCCCACAAACAAGGGGGTCTCATACACCAATTTGGTGTCTGGCTTGGCTGTGACCTTAAAAAATAGATTATTATTATTATTATTATTATAAATTAACCAAAAAAGTGATCTTTCTTATTTCAAGGAAGTCTGATTCGGTCCAATTGCTTGCAGGAATTAGATAATGATTTAGTTACGAAGGGAGGAGTTCCACCTAGTTACAATACCCCTTGATTTACCAATTGAATCTAATCCTACAAAATGCTAGTTTTTCCTAAAGGAAGCAAGAATACTTTTGAATGTTCTGCATCTAACATGGATTCCTGGATCAAAATAATGTTCGATTTATGAAGTTTGAAGAGGTGTTTTAAGGACAGTTTTTTTGGAAGGATCCCAACCCTCAAATATTGATGGATAGGACTAACATTATTTACCTCTTCTTAGGGTTGGCCCAACTTTAAGGGCATCAATTATCGATTGCTGTTTAGCACTCCTAATCTCATGCTCGACCTTCTTTTGAGCCAATTTCACAATTGATCTTCTTCTAGGAGTAATAATAGTGAATTGTCCATCATCTTGTCCCAAACCACCTGCCACCTCTCCAATGTTGGATTCTTCGACCAAGATTTTAGGAGATCTGAAATGGTATATGGAGAGTATCTCTGTCTTAGGTTTATTCTCTACCAGCTTGGTAACCATGGAGGCATGACTAGAGTTAGGAATGGAAGTATCAATTCCAGGATGGGATATTGTAGTGCCATGGACAGAGTGAGAGAAAGAGGGTTTGTCTTGGGGGAAATCATTTATCCAGGGGGAGGGCCCACATTCCTATCCTACTTAAAATGCTTCATAACTTTCTTGATCCTTTCATTCTTTGATGATGTGAGCTTGAGAGGCCTTACAAGGGAGACATCTAAATGTAGTGCTAGAGACACCAATCCTTGAATAGGGTAATTATTAAGCATAGGGGACCACTCAATGCTTGGGTAGACTATACATTGCATGGATGCGGAAAACAACCGAGGACAACATTCCAAACTCATATCTTTTCTACCCTACTGGAATTCCTTGGAACCCCAATTGATTCAATTGAGATAGATTCCAGAATTTGCTTATTAGATTGTAGAGTAAGAACTAAAGAAGGGGGGGGGGACTTGGCACCTAAATTCGTCCAAAGGGGAAGGTCCAATAAATATTACCGTGATTTACACATCTTGGATGAATCTTCTTCAGAAGTAACCTTTGGAGACAAAGGAAAAATCACATGCCTTAGAAAGATCTAGTTTCATAACCATGGCCTACAATCTTTGTGATTTAATTGTATGTAAACCTTCCTGCACCACTCCTATGGCTTCATGGATTTGTCTTCCTTGCAGAAAACCAAATTGTTCATTTCAGATCTTCTTTGAGAAAATATTCTTCACCCCGAGAACTATAATTTTTGCAATAATCTTGTAATTTGTCCTTCTTTAATACTAAAGAAAGATATATGGAATAAAAAACACCCAATATCCTCCATGTTCTCCTTGAATCCTCTAACACCCATAACAATTCTTCTTCCATCAAATCATAGAAGCCTATAAAAAACTCTACAGTGTGATTATCTAGCTCTAGATTGCTATCCTTCTAAAGAGAAGCCAATACAACCTTGAGTTATTCCTTTGTCACTTCCTCCATCAAAGTATCATTGCCTCTTCATCTAGAAAGATTAGAAAGAAGCAAACAATTCTCACAATTCTTCTATATCTACTCTATCCCTTATTTTATACAACCCCTTAAAATAAGAAATTCTAGTTTTGCAATTTCCATGAAGGACCTTGCTTTGCTACCATCAACCTTCTCCATTTCCCAAATAGTGTTAGCATTTTTTCTATGATTAGAATAACTATGAAAATACTTAGTATTTTGATCTCCATTAGCTACTCGAAATGCCCAATTCTTTAACCTCCATTGAGCATGCTTATCTTCCAAAATTTTTAGTCTATCATTAGTCATGGCCTCAAAACATCCTTCATAATCTTCGACATAAATTTCAGCTATACTTTTCTCCATTGAGATTAAATCTTGAGTTTCCTTCTCTTGATATGTGCCCAATTGGACACTACACTTTTGACTTTTTCTATGTTTGCTTCAAATAGAATACTTTCAGACTCCATTGGATTGGCATCACAACTTACCCATTCTAATTAAACAATATTTTAAAACCCCCATTGTCTAGCCACTTTGAATTAAATTTAAATGATTTTGGAGGTTTACTCTATTCCTTCTCAATTTAAACATGATCACAATCTACCATGTCGCATAATATAAAACAACGAAGAAAAAATTGGGTAGGATTTCATAACGACCATACCAATAGGGTAAATTTAATTCACAACATTGGGCATAATGAAGTAAACGTTTCAAAGGACAAGTATCAACAACACATTTATACCCATGCAACACTTCTTTCAGTAGAGGAAGAAATACCAAATATGAGAATGATTAAAGAGCCAAGCTGA
>JASDQU010689292.1:83201-107316 GCA_032191745.1 Picea mariana | reverse complement strand
AAGATTTGATCCTTATCTTCTAGATTGTAAAGGATAATGGTGAAAAAACCCTTTGCGCTGAGCTGAACCTCATAGTCCCCTTTAGGGTTCCACCAGTCTTTTATCCATTGAATGAGGTCATGTTTAGATGACCAAAGTCCCAGAAACTTGCCTATGAGGGCATGCTCTCTCATGAACTGTGTGTGTTCACCCACTCTTGTTGAGCTTATGAGATATCTCAGTGGTTTATCCGATTGCGGGATGGATTTGCCGAGCACCCACCCTCAAGGTGCTTTTGGATGAAACGTTCCTGCTTCCACATCCATTTCCTTTCTGAGTCCTTGCTCTCTAGCGAGGATCTGGTTGCGCAGCTGCACTGGCGGCTCGAATGATGGTCGTTTTTCTCTTGTTCCGATTCTATAGTTGGCCGTGACTTTTCTGTATGAGGAGGGTTGCCCCCCCTCTTCCGGATTCATTCGGACAGATCAGATCCAGGTTTTGTTCATGCCAGACTTTAGCAGGAGGTAGGTTGCATGGCGGCTCGTTCCGTTCCTATCTCTATCATAAGTTATAGGTCCCTATGCAGACTGATATTTTCCACCTATACACTTCATTAAAATATTAAAATGATTAAAATCATCTTAAATTATGGTAGGGTTAAAATTATGTCAAAGTTAAGATATTAAAATGATTCAAATCATCTTAAATTATGATAGGGTTAAAGTTATGTCAAAGTTAAGGTTTATTATAGAATTAGGATTATCTTAGGGTTTGTAAATTAAAGACTCTGCCTTAGTCTGTGTATAACTGTAACAAGGAATGATGATCTAAACTGAACAACTTTATTGTTGTTTTCTTGCAAATTGTAAGTAAAATTTAATTGACTAAATTGAAAGGTTATGTTAACCTCTTATATAATATCTGATAGTTAACACCAATCTTGAACTAACTTTCTGTCTCATCTTAGGGCGTAATCTGTGGAATGTCTTTATTTATGAAATAAATGTTATCCCTCTGAAATGCAAGCGACTAAATATTTTGTCGAAGATTCCATGATGGGGATGTAATCCATTATCGCATACAGACGGATCAATATTTTTATTTTGGGATGCCACAACTTGATAACTATTCTTTTTATTAGATCGGTAAACTTTTGTGTGATTCTGTAATATAATCAGCTCCTAATTACGATGGCTTTCCATAGATATATTATCAACATTATATCCCATTCCCACCATCTCAATCATCTTTAATCATCATCATTCCTGGGTATCATTTTTAATGCATTCTCATCCTGATTAATCATCTCTCCGACTCCGTCAAATTATTCCAGAGGTTGGGTGACAAATATGTGGGGATATTGGGTTCCCGATGACCTCGAAGCACAGGGATCCATCATTGGAAGCCACCAGGTCCAATAGTGGTGGGATGCACAAAGGAGGCATCCACCTTGACATGCCACGTGTTTCGTTGTTTAAGAAATAAAGGGACTTGTTGAGTGATGTGGCAAATGGGCACTGGCAGATGAGAAGGGAATGAAGGAAGAACTTGGTTTGTGAGGGATCATACAAGGTGACAAAACAGAGGTCTGATGATAATAAAGAATGGAAATACTTAGCCGATTCCTTCGAGTGGCAGCCCTTCGAGCAATTTAGCCCACAGATTATTAATGTGGTCGATAGCGATCCTCTGCCAATTATTATTCTCTCATCCATCACCGGCACGAGCAACAACTTATGCTTTGATAGTTGAAACTTATTCCATGATTTTTATTACTTCTACTCTTGAGCTCACGTTACT
This sequence comes from Picea mariana, assembly GCA_032191745.1. NCBI lineage: Eukaryota > Viridiplantae > Streptophyta > Pinopsida > Pinales > Pinaceae > Picea > Picea mariana. The sequence goes on along the minus strand of JASDQU010689292.1, from coordinate 105,537 downwards.
ATGAAAAGCATTTTCATTCGGCTTTAAAACTCGATGATGTTGCCGTTTCAAGTTTCAAAGAATAAGTTACTGCTCGTGTCAGTAATGGACCAGAGAATAATAATCGTCAAGAGGATCATTATCCACAACAATAATCTGTGGGCTAAATTTACACATGAACTGCAACCTTGGGCATAATCTGATTGGCCACCTTGTATCTTCCTTCATTCCCTTCTCGTCCGTCGGCGCCCACCGTTGTTGTACTTAGTGGCTTACGATGAAGGATTCCTGTGCTTCGAGGGTCATCGGGAAAAAAATTGTTTGCATTGTTATTGTGAAACCATTCATAATTATGGTGGTTGGTGATTGATTACTCGTTAAGAACATGTGTTTCCTCTTAAGAGATCACAAGTTCAAATCCAGAGGGGGGTAGGGTATGTATACCTTTGTAGACTTTACCAGTCAAATCGTTGGGTGAAGGGGGGTCCCTTGTCCCACAAACAAGGGGGTCTCATACACCAATTTGGTGTGCTGGCTTAGCCGTGACCTTAAAAATAGATTATTATTATTATTATTACTAAGGTTGATTAGTAAGGGTCATAATGATGACCTGTATAATTTTAAAGTGTCAAGATGAGAATTTTTGAACTAGAAAGTTTATAGTTGATGATGAATAACAAGATAAAGATTGGGAAGATGTTTAAAAGTTTAAGTATTCAAGAATAACGATTGTCGAGTGTTTAGCAAAGGAAATAGGCACTTAGATAGGTTGAGTCTTAGAGATTGATGAATCAAACACCTAGTATAAACTGTAAGAAAATTGTATGTCAATGGAAAACGATGTGTTTGGATTAGACGAACCAATCCTTCCAAGAGTGAATGATGTTAACTTAAATAATGATGACCTAGCCTTTACATTATTTTAGGTCTAGTTTCCCTTGAATGAATAAACAAAAGATGTAAGGTGACATTAAAACCTTGGGTAATGATTAACATATGTAACACTGCCCACACTCTCTTCTCGGAATATGCCATGAAAAAGAACTTCTCTCAAATACAAAATTTTAAAACTTTTCTCTTACTTCACTCATTAATTCTCTAATAACATTAATTATTGAAATCCATCATGTTGGAAGGCTCATATAATCTAATATTAATCTCTAATACCCTTGAACAACATACCCAAACCCCTTAGGCTTCTCATACAACCAATATGAAACAATTATGCAGTCCTAACAACATATATTCCATGCATAATTATATACAATTATTAACATATCATACACACAATAATCATCATTAAAACACATAAAATAAAACTTATCCTTTTTTATGAAAAACACTAACATTCCTCCTAGACATAGATACTCTTGTTCTATAACTCTCAACAACACGTCACCCTCGATTTGGGGTTATGACTCCACCACGGAAAACGCCACCTAATCCAGTTATGGCATAATAGTCAACACAATAATGGCTAGGCCAAGGGTGGGCCAAGTTACCAAACTCCAACAACAGTTCCATCTTACAGCCTCTCATTTTGCACATCCTACACAACCCAAGGAAATGTGCCCCTAGTCTCTCATACTGTCCTACTTCCCTTACAAGGATCCAACATAGAGTGAGCAAGAATTATCAGAGATTTATGGCTTCAAGAACTAAATTTACGTTCAAGATTCTCTAGACACCCTCTAGGTCTTAGAATCACGGAAACATGTTCCCGACAATTCTCCCTCCATGGCTCTATCCTTCCCCAATGAAACCTAGGGATAATTGTATGTACACAAATCCAGCTAAGATTCATAATATTCACAAGGCAATGTGATAACAATATCTCCTCCACTCACACCCCACAATCCATGGTAACAATGATGGAATGACTGATAAGGAATGACTTTTCAAATAAAACCAAAGGTTAAATATGCACATTCTCTTTTTGACAAGTGACACTCAAAGAACTACTTATCCACCATTTGGGAACTTGTTTTCCCACTAGAGAACTTAGGAATAAATTTTAACATAAGGAAATAAGACTTAGGAATATATTATGATATCCCTTGGCTTAAGCCCCATTGAATTAGCCCATTTTCCTTAATTCATATCCTCATTTCCCTCTTGTGGAGTCCAAGCCCCCCATACCCTCTTCGTTGACTTGTCTGCAATAGTGATGTATTTTATTAAAATATCAAAGTATGATTACAATTTACAATGCTAGGCTCACCAAACTTCTAACATATAGGCTCTCTGGATTAATATCACATAAACGATCTGGCCCAAAACATATATGCACAAGAATTCTGTCCTAAAACTATACTGGCTCAACAACCTATAAAAACATATGTTCATTTAAACATTTACAATATGGGAATCAACTTGGGGGAATTACATTCATGTCCTTCTTATTCATGCAAATTCTTCATTGCATTGAATACAAAATTGATTAATTTTTACATCAAAATAATCAATAATCTCATAATTTAGTTACTCTTACCGTCATTCCAACTTGTAAAATATTGTTCCCTCCAACCCAAGGACGTGTACCCCCTTCTCTCCTTTTAAATCCATTAGAATTTATGACTTCCCTTCCAAGGCTCCACTACAAGGTAGACAAGAAGTATCAGAGATATTGGTCCAGGAAATCTAGTTGCAATGGAATCCTCAATTCCCACTTTATTCCTTTTGAGTAGGAACACATGTTATAGTTATTTAAAAATAGAAGTTACATTATTTATAGGAGTTCCCAACTCCATGATGTAAAAATGTATTCAAACATAAGTTTGCAATCATAATTCAATACGTATCTACATGGATATATTTTTTCTTCATAAAGATACTACCAAAAATAATTTAGCCTCTAACACACCCTAATGATTCCATCCACTTTCATTCTGAAGTTTTATCTTCCTTTTTATACTCACCCTTCAGGGTTAGGAATCCCCTTCAGTGCTACACAATCCCTCATGGGATCTATCATTTGCCAAGGTGTTCATGTGAAAGGAGAGGACCAACTTACTACCAGACATTCACTACTAGTAATTAATCAACAAGTCATGCCAATCATAGGTTCCAGTGTCATCGCATTGGCCTTCTTCTCGATCTTTTCCTTCTTCTAAACCTCATTATGTTTCATTACTTTGCTCCCCTGATAGATATTTCATGTAGTGCATATTCATGTTACTACTTTAACATGCAACTCTTTTATTCAAATATCCAACTACTCCTGAAATTCTCTCAACTTCATGTGTTAGCAACAATTTCATCATTCCATCTATTAGCATATTAATTTTCAATGAAATATAACATATGCATGGATTCACCCTAGGGAATGGATTAAAAAAAAATCTTTAAAGCATATAAATTTATATGCATATGCACATGTTCATAAACATCACTTTCACACTTTTATAATGTATTCATGCATACCTATTCAATGCACCCTTACATTGATTTCATAATACTATCTTCCCAGCTCATGCATTCCATAATGGTGATTTTAAAGGTATAGCCAATTCCTTGACACATCATTCATACACTTCCCTATTACTTGTTCAACCATTTGGTTTCCTTACTTTCCAACCCAAACACAACATAAGGAATATAATTCCTTTGGTGCTCTTACAACAATTATAAGTAGGAAGGCCATTTGATTCTTGTGTGGCATGATAACCTTTACATATCCAACCATGTTATGGCCTTAGACAAGGCTATCTTTGTTAGCATTCACTTGTATGAAATGATTATATATCCTGACTTGAATTAGTTATTATATCATAACCATCACGACATGAACTTCGATTATTTCATATAAATGCATCCAATCCACACAAGAATATCACTTCATATATTAAATTCTATTTAATGGAAATATTACATATTTTCCCTTCATCATTTATTCATCATAAGAACATCAAATTCATACTTGCATGATGTCATTAATTTATGTGATGCTACCTCATTACCTAGTATTTGTACAAGCTCCCAGGCTTCCTTCACCAACATCTTATTCAACATTTTAACATTATGATATTTTCTTCATATTGATGACTTTTATATGCAATGACATCATCCGTACTTCATCCATGTAATAGACTCATTTTTCCTAGGTACAATATCCATCATTAGCAACTTTCAACTATAATAACAATTGTATTTCATACATAACAACATAATACTCTCAGTCTACAAAATGTCCTATTTTTCCTCGAAAATAGTATTGATATTCCAATAGAAGAATATTCATATAGTCTATCCATCTAGACTCATATTGATCCAATGCCAACACAACAATATTCAACATCGATATCAAATTTATCTCCTTTTTGCATGAAAGTGTTTCCTCTTGTGAACAAAGAGTAACATTCTATTATAATTCCAGGTTATCTGAGATGTTAAAACACATTGGTTATTTCCCAAAGGGGTTGGATCCAATGCTGGAAAGAGAGGAGTTTTTCACCATTGGGCAAGCTTCAATTCTGATGAGGGATTTACCTGGAGCCATGGGGGCACCTTGAGGTAGTGGTTGAACGTGTGGTTTCACTCAGAGATAATGTATTAAATGGTATCATGACCCGTTCACACATAATTGGATCAAATCCAACCTCCGTGTCCTTCAAAATTTTACTCATGAGGGCTTTACCCCGAGCCATGGGGTCACCTTGAGGTAGTGGTTGAACATGTGGTTTCACCCAAAGATACTCTATTAAATGGTATCATGACCCATGCACACATAAGTGGATCAAAGCCCACCCCAATGTCCTTCAAATTTTTGGCCCGCAGGGGTTTGGTCTAGTGGCCAACGAACGTATTGTTAAGGAATTCGTGCTTACACAACACAGGTCACGAGTTCAAACCTTGATTTATCCAGAGGCGTTATTATGGGTTGTGCGATTATCCCTAGGGTTTATAAGGTATCTGACAGGATTCGACCCCTATCATGCAAGTACGATATTGTCGTCGTTGTCGATTTCCCTAGTCATAAAAAAAAAAAGATACATCTGTTATTATAACCTATATATTACATATGTGACCCACAAACATAAAACATGCACCAATTGAATATTTTGGTGAAACATTTATGTATTTGTCTATTTGCATATATTTGTTATTATATGCATGTAGATTGTAAATGTAAATCACAAAACTAAAACATGTACCAATTGAAGATTTTGGTCAGGCATTTCTTTACTCATCTCTTGGTACAAATGAGAATAATATTTTGTCATCAAACTACTTATGCAGTTTTTCCAAAAAAGTTAATATACACATCAAAATCAAATCACAAGAAAACCAAGATGAAGATTTTGGTCAAACATTTATGTACTCATATATTGGTACAAATGGCATTTGTGTACTTGGTCTACTAGAAGAAAAAAGACAGGTGACCTAATCTTACAAATCAATCCAAAGATCAAAACCTAAAAATCATACCCAAACAAGTAACATGCATTACATTCCATTCATAATTCCCACCATTTAAACGATATGCTAATTTGTTTATATATTGGTAAACATTCAAACTTTGCATAAATTTTCAATCCCACAACCAAACTTGAAATCTCAAACCATTTCATTCCATGAAATCCAAAGCTAAAAAAAAATGCAACCAAAATAAAAAACTTATAAAAAAAATTATCCATCAATTTTAATCAAGGAACATAAAGGTAACTATGTAATATATGTCGTTGTACAGTAAAATGAGAAGATTATAATAAAATTGTCCATTAATTTCAATCCAAAGAATATAACAAGGAATTTCTAATATATGTCAATGTAAACACAAATGACATAATTATAAAGAAAACACTCCACAAGAGACCTTCAAACACTAAACAAGAAAGTTATTCATAAATTGTGACCTCCAAACCTTACACACTAAAATTGTTCTTAAATTGTTAAAATCAGAAATTGAATCATACAAAATAATTATAAACAATCTAAATAGCTGAGAGAAAATGCCACAAAGCACCTTAGAAAAGGGTGATGTTCATAAACAACATCAAAGAGATTAGAGAAAGAAACAAATAAAAATGGGACTGCCTACTCTTCCTCCTCTCAACGTTCATTTTTTGGACTTCTTAGTACGGGGGAAGGCTTGGGAGAATTTTTTGTAGCCTTAGGAATGGAAACCTTATTTAGCATGGTCACTTTTTACGGTTTTGGAGCCTTGTTTGGAGTTGTTTCCTTATTTCATGTAGTAGCATTCTTGGGGGTGACTTCCTTCTTGGCTTGGGTGGCGATCGGATTTGGAGTGGGGGGAGCCACTACCACATGTTTCTCTAGACAATCAACAAGGACTCTTTATATTATTTGTGGGGGGTTCTTTTTTCTTGGCATTGGGCTTCAAATTTGGCTTAGGATTTGCTAACTTTGATGACCTTAGAATCCTTTGCAGTAGAAACAATCTTAACAACTTTCTTAGCTAGAGGCTTCGACCTGCTAGGACCCTTGGAAGTTGATTTGGCAGAAACTTTAGCAGGTTCCTTGGGAGTATTCGAAGATGGAGGCTTGGAAAATTTAGATAGCCTACCATCCTTCTTTACAACTCATGTGGCCTTGACCTTGGGCTTGGTAAACTTCTTCACAATAGTAGCACGCTTCTTAGGCTTAACCACATCTTCATCGACGACCTTTAGTTCATGTGAGAGATTTATGAACCATGACCTTTGGTTAGCTTCCCATTATTGGAGAGCCAACAAAGTTGAACCAAAATCAATTTCTCATAATTTCCATGAAGAAGGACCTTTCGTTTTTCATCAATGAATTTGGCTATCTTGAACTCGCTTGAACCAATCCCGTCCTTCAGATTTGACGTCACCTCTATGATCATTTATGAAATCAAAAAGGATGATTTTATCCTAAATTTTATTTCCTCCACAATTAATATAAAACTACTTAAAAATAAAACACAAAGATTTTGTACCAACAAATAAGTTGGATGGGATGTAACCCTTTGTGGCTGATGACTTATTTTCCTTAGGTTCCTTAATATTGGAATTGGTAACAAGTGAAGCAGGAGCTTTGACCATTGTTGGATTAGCTCTAAACTTGAAAACTCTAAATGTACAAAACCATTGAGGAGAAGTGGACGTAGTTGTTGATGTGAAAAATTGGGTTGTAATATGAACTAAATAGCCAGAGGTAGTGAAGCTCGAGTGGGCCATCTATGAAACTCTATGGAAAGGATTTTTATGACATTTTCGATCGAAAGATCGTGGTATTTTCTAAGGATTTATTCCAAGGTGAGTTTTTTTCTCTGAATCATTAGATTGTTCCTTCTCAATGATAATTGATTTCTCCTTTTTATTCAATTAATTTTCAGTTTAATATTTTACCTTTTGTTTTTTCCCCACCTTGTGTTTTCCACTAGTCTTTTAGGCTCAATTTATCTTTTTCCACTCTTCTATTTTCTCTCACTTTTATTGCAATCAAAATGTAGGGATCTATATTTGAATTGCTCTGGTTTGTTCGAGTGCTTCTCAATAGTTTTTTTGTTTTTATGAAAAAGTTGTCAAAGAAACATGTAACATTTACTTTTTATGGGTTTGTTTTCATATATACTTTGAGAGATTTTGAGCTCCCATTAAAAATGGAAGGTCGTATCTTGGTATTCACAATACAATATATAGGTACATTCTATAGGACATATATTAACTTCATTGTTCACACAATAATATATAGGTATTCCATGGCATCTAAAACCCTAATCCATTAAGCGAGTTACATCAATGATAAGGGTAAATGGTTTATTTTTCGAATGAAGGTGTAGAGGTTTATCTTATATAAATTACATTAAGAATCATTTAGGCTCTATCTATTGTAAATTATTCACTCTTTGATAGTTGAATAATAGTTAATACAATTTATTATTCTTTATCTCATTCTTGTCTCTTTGTTTCTTTTGCAATCATTGTGTCAATTTCTACTAGCTAGGTTCTCTGTGTAGGTTTCACTAAAACTTCACATGGTATCATAGAATTTCCCAACTTTTTGTTTTTTAAATTTCATAATTTATATTTTTATTAAAATAATGTTATAAAAATAAGACCGATTAAAGAAAGTAGCATTCTTATTGATTAGTTCCACCATGGGTTAAGTTACGATTACATCATTTTTTCTATAAATTTATCATTTGTATTTATTTGCGGAGTAAGGATTCAACTCCTTACTTTGTACTTCTCAATCATAATCTTGAGGTAATACACATCTCACAACAAAAGTACTTAATGTGGATAATCCAATTCCAAGCTATTTTACTTCCTTATCTACATATCTATGAAAATAATATGTATCTCTATCCAGAGTTGAGTAGGAAAGTAGAAGCACATTCTCTCATCTGAATATAACGTCCTAATACTATCCCACACTCATATGTTGGTGACATGGCTAGGTATCCCACACTCATATGTTGGTGACATGGCTAGGTATCACCCTATCTCATGAACATGTGTGAAATGCACACACACATTCAATAGATAAATGACCCATGTATCATATAATCTAAATCAACATTCTTACAGAAGGAATCCACTACCAAATAATTGATATTTTATTATGCAATAATAGTCTAAAATCTACTTGTGATAGGATAATTTTGTTTAACCATCCAAAAATTTGAATTCCACATCTATCTTATCTCAAATAATGCACTAACTAATTATAATCTACTCTTGTACACCAAAGACACATTAATACACTAATATGTGATCTTCCATTCCCGATGGGAGCTCACAGTCGCTGAAAGTATATATGCAAACAAATCCATAAAAAGTCAATGATATCTCTTGCTTTGAATTTTTTTTCCCATAAACAAAAAAAAACAATTGAGAAGCACTCAAACAATATGGAGCAATCCAAACATAGATCCCTACCTTTGGATTTCAACAAAAATGAGAGAAACTAAATTAGTGAAAAAAGATAAATTGAGCCTACAAGACTAGTGGAAAACAAAACATGGGGAAAAAACAAAAGGTAAAAGATTAAATTGATAGTCAATTGAATTAAAAAGAGAAATCACATATCCTTGTTCAGGCACAATCAAATAGTTTGGAGATAACATCTCACCTATAACTCAATCCTTAGAGAACACCATGGTCGTTCGATCGACAAATTCATACAAATCCTATGCGTAGATTTGCATAGATTTCCCCCTCGAAGTTTACTTCCCATGGATATTTAGTTCACATTTCGACCTAGTTCTTCACATCAACATATTCCTACACCCTCTTCTAGGGTTTTGCGTATTTAGTATTTTCAAGTTTCCAAGCTCATACAACGGCGGATAAAGCTCCTACTACACCCGCTACCAATGCCAATACCAAGGCACCTGTTAGTCCCTAAAGTTGCACTCGACTGGTAGGGGAAAGCTAGGGCATCATTGATTTTATTGCAAAGTATTTTTGAGGGTTTTATGATTTGGTTTTGGTTTAATGGTTGAAAGTTGGGTCAAGCTTACAACATGGCATGAAAATCAAGATTAAAACATTGCATATCCCACTTGTTGGATAATAGGTAGATACATAGATGGAGTAAAACAATTCAAGAAAAAGAAAATGAAATCTTCAATTTGTCAATTTCACAAAGTTTGGTTTCAATATATCATAAAGAAACAGGGGTATCAGCTTGAAATCATTACTTGAAAATTACCTCTACAGCAAAATCTTCACTGTATAAATTAACATTCAAGAACCAAAAGAATTGCAATTTGAATAATAAATTCAAGCATGAAAATGAAATAAGAGAGTAGAAAAGAGAAGGTCTAACCATCCATATGCCTTTGCTATTAAGTGTCAATTGAACATACATGCCTTTACAATAATCTTCAAAAAATCTCTATAGATATCCAAATTTTCGACCTTCATAAGGTCTATCTTCTGTCTATTTAAAACAACTATGAAACTATCAGATCCTATTATCTAGGACAACTTTAAATGACTAGAATCAAAGAGTATCCAGATCCTAAATCAACCTCCTTAGAATCATCATCTATGATTATGGTGTTTTCTTCTTTAATGGCAGGATTGAACATTGCTTTTGAGTTCATCCTATACTTATTAGTATCTCTAGTTGAATTTCTCCAAGGTTTTTGTGATACACACGCACCCTTTTTCCTTTTTCCTTTGACTGCAACATTCTTTTTGTTGGTGGATGGCATTTCAGTCTTGACTACAGTTTGAGAAATGGGATCATTTTCTGACTCTGTCTCTTCTTTGACATGTTCCTCAGGAAGCACCTCATGTTCGGGCTCCCATCTAGGTCTTTTACTCCTGCTCTTTTTAGTTACCTTGCTATCAAAAGATTCATCTTTTACAGGGTTTTCATCAGCAACATCTCGACCCTGTTTAACAATTTTCCTCCCTCTGCCCTTTTTTGACTTATTTGATTTAACAACAGGTTTTAAGGATTTCGTGAGCCAATTCCAGGGATTTTGTAGTTCATTTAGGGCAAACATGACTAGGGTTTTAATCGGGACTTGATGGAACAAACTGCCCTTGGCATTAGTGGAAATAGATTGTACCTTATTGGACATTTTTGTCAAACTTTTAAGCAGGAAATAAGGAAGGTTTAAAGGATAGTCACTCTTTAGGTGCATCAATATTCTGATATGATAGATATAGATAAAAGAAAACCTCCCTTCGTAGGTTATGTATCTGTGAATCACCACCAGGGCAGTGTGCCATTCGGGTTGGACCCAGCTGTGAGGAATTCCCCTTCTCCAATCCAGATTCTGCTTCTCTGGAAGGAGGAGTTGATTCACAAACTCAGTGACCACGTGTTCCTTCTTCCACCATCTTTCCCCTCCAACCACAAGCCTGCAAGCCTTGGCTATAGTCTGCGCTATCACCAGCATCAACATTTTGCCGATTTTGACTTCATGACCATCGAAATTCAAAGAAAATTCCATGGACACCCATTTGTCATATCCTTGAAATGTAGTGATGAAATCAAACCACTCGGCATCTATGAATGTTTGAGCCATTTGAGGGTAGGCTTCAAGGAGTTCGACACCTTCTGGTTCGATTTTGGCCACTTGTCTGCTACGCTTTGGTGCCATTTCAAATCAAATCTGCAACTAACACCCTTGGGTTCTGAATTTTCTTCCTGCAATTGTTGATATGCCTGATGCTTTGAATGGATGCCTGTATTTCTTCCTGTAGGGTTTAACTTAAAACAACTCGAACTGATCACATAATAATCATTAAATAACACGGGATCTTGAAATGAACCATGCGCGTGTGTATAGCGATTATGTTCTGAACATGTTGGATCTAGAAATGATTACCAAATTCTCGTGGGAACACACGAACTCTTAGCTCATGATATCATTATCATAACTAAATCGGGATAGAAGGCGCACGATTTGGCATGATTATTTGGCGCTACAGGAATACGCTTATTCCCGTAGCGCATTTTGACAATTTAAAATTTGAAATTCCAATGGCATAAAGGAGACACTTCTAGTTTAAACAATGTTTTTCATAACCAAAACTCAAATAAATCATCAAAAATTAATGCAAACCATGAAATATAAAAAATCTTAAAAAATGAAAACAGCTGAAATCGGAAAATGAGGGATGGGTAAGGAGGGTTTTAGGACAAGGGTTTCTTACTTAAACCAAGACAAAGGTAGAGACTAACAACACCCAAGGGGAATAAACAACAAGCCAACAATGGCTACATCCCATCCAATTTATTTGATAGTATCGAATTTAAATGTGTTTTATTTTTAAGTAGTTTTATATTATGTGGAAGAGGAAATTGAATTTAGGCTAAAATGTTGTTTTTTGTTTTCACAGATGATCACATAGGTGATTTAAAATCTAAATAAGAGGATTGTTTCCAACTTGTTCAAGATAGTCAAATTCATCGGTGAAAAATGAAAGGTTGTTCTCCCAGAGATCTATGAGAAATTGCTTCGGATTGAGCTCTACATGTTATTTCAGATTTAACTCTACATGTTATCCAAGAATGGAAATCTAACCACATTTAAGGTCTTATAAATATCTTGGATGGACTAAAGGTCGTTGTTGAATTTGTGGTTAAGCCTAAGAAACATGTTAGTGCTATGAAGAAGTCCTTTGACAGGTCCAAGCCCAAGGCCACAAGCATTGTAAAGGAGGTTGGTAGGATAATTAAAGTTTCCAAGCCTCCATATGCCAAGACTCCCAAGGAACATGTTAAATTTCCACCAAATTGGCTTCTAGGGGTCTTAGTAGGCCAAAGCCTCTCACCAATAAAGAAGCTAATCCCACCGCTGCTTCCAAGGCTTCTAAGGCGCAATACCAAGGCTAAAGAATTCCATGCAAAGAATGTATAAAATGCCATTTGATTCTCCAAAGAAACCTATGGAAGTGACTCTCCCCACTCCAAATCTAGTGTCAACCCTAGCTAAGAAGGTAGTCACTCGAGAAAAATAAACAACTCCAAAGAAGGCTTCAACGCCTTAGAAGGAAACAAAACTAAAGAATGATTTCATTCCTAAGGCTACCAAAAATTCCCCAAAATCTTGCGCCCCTTCCGAGATGTCAAAAAACATGAAAGATGAGGAGGAAGAGTAAGCAATCACATTTTATTAATTTATTTGTATAACCTATTTGATTTGTGTCTGAACACCACCCTTTTCTCAGGTGTTTTGTGACATCTGTTTTGGGCTATTTATATTGTTTGGAATTATTTTGTACGATATTTGTGTTTTTAACAATTTAAGAACAACTTTATTGTGTAGGGTTTGAAGGTCACAATTTAAGAACAACTTTATTGTGTAGGGCATGGAGGTCTCTTGTGGAGTGTTTTCCTTGTGATTATCTTATTTTTGTTTACATTGGTAGATATTAGACATTCCTTTTTATATTCTTTGGATTGAAATTGATGTATAATTTTATTTTAAGCTTCTCATTTTGGTTTACAATGACAAATATTATACATTTAATGTTGTGCTCCTTTGATTGAAATTGATGGATAATTTTATTAGAAGCTTCTTATTTTGGTTTCATTTTTTTTAAGTTTTTGGATTTTGCTAGAATAAAAAGGTTTGAGCTGTCACGTTTGAGTGTGGGATTGAAAATTTAGGAAACGTTTGAATTTTTACCAATTTCAAAACAAATTAATGTATCATTTAAATGGTCATAATTATGAATGAAATGTAATGCCTGTTGGTTGTTTGGGTATTATTTCCACGTTTGAATTTTGGCTTGATTTGCAATATTAGTTCACCTGTCTTTTTGCTTGTAGTATACCAAGTACATAAATGTCATTTTTACAAATATTTGAGTACATAAATTGATGACATGCCAGCCTATTTGTCCCATAGATGAAAAATTCGTGAATTAATTATTCTCAACTCTGAAGTCGAGCTATTCCAAAGTTAATGTGCCAAAATTTCCTTTTCAGTAACACAATATCATATTATCTCTATTTATGCAACTTTATCTTTTGGTGCATGAATCTCTAATGTTGGCCTCAATTCTTTCTTTAACAAAATTTTTGTAGTCTATTTTATCACATGAGTCCATTAGTGCTTGAAACCATGTGCTCATTCTCTTAAGCTCTATAACATTGCGTTAAAGCTCTATTTTCGAACTCCTTTCTCTTGTCTCATGAACATGATCGATGATCTTCACAAAATGAATGATATTGATTTGTAGTTGGAGTGTGGAACCAAACTCCAATGAAACACCTCTCCTTTAGGACCTGAAATGCCTTCATGATCTCCATCATTGATCTATCTTGATATCTAATCGTAGTTTTTGTTTGGACTTATCCTATCAGATTTCTCTCCTGCTATCCACTCCTTCACCCTCCTACTATTGGAACATCCTCCACCAATGATCTATCATAAAATCTATGGTCCAAATTATTTAGTCTTCACTTCCACTCTGTTAGGTATTCATTGATAAAATTGCACATTCCTGCCACATGTTGCCTTTACACTCATGGATCCAACTACCACGTGTCCAGTCTCTCATTCATGCAATTTGCTTCCCCATTTCCAATCCTCATTTGATGACTCCATATGTCGTGGTCTCCGTTATCTACCATGTGTCACTTCTCAGCCCCCACATAATATTCTTCGATTCCCTGGCTTTAGAGTGGTAGAGATTCATTGGTTCTCTTAACACTGAAAGAATCATAATGAATGGGAATATTACTTGATACTGTATTTGTTGGAGCTTTATAATGAACTCCAATAACTGGACTCCAAAAATTCACTCTGAATACTAATAAGGTAACGCCATGTGTCACTTTCATAGTCGTTGATCTTGGCTAATACGAACTCATATGGATCGTCGGTCAGCTTCGTCAAAGTACACTTTACATAGAATTCCTAGTTCTATATGTTGACATGTGTCTTCTCCAAATATTTCAATCTGGATCATCCCGAATTATTCATTGTTTTCTTTCTCTTTTCCCTTCTCCAAGTACTCTTCATTGTTGGACCCTCTCGACTCTGATTAAACTTATCTGAAGGATCTTCACTACTTCTTTGGCTCTGCACTTAGGTTAATTTTTGTCCATCGATCTGGATGTGACCCAGTTTAGATCTAATCTTGTCCCTCCAATATTTTCTTATGAAAAATTCTTTGGTCCAATGAATCAATGCTCCCAGTAGATTATTTAACTATATCCATAGACTCTTATTTATCAATGTCTTCATAGAGAACTTGAATACTATTTTACCTGCACACAAAGAGAAGCACGATATCTTCTCATCCTGAATTCAACGATATCGTTGGGATTAACCAAAAATTCAATTGATCAATTTTTTCCTTGATACATATATCTATTCGATGATAGATGGTTGATATTGATCGTACCTACACCAAATACTTGGTTCTGATCCTGAACCTCCAAACACACTTATAAGGGGGAAATTCTCAGTGTTCGATTATTAAAACCTACACACTCAATATAAAATATTTGTTACCACACAATAAAGGTCCTTGAACATACATTCCATGCAACACTCGAAATAGAGTGACTTCACTATTCAATCATACACAAACTATAAACATAGTTTACATAAGACCTATATTCTCTAATGGCCTTTCAAAATATCACTCTTGAAATGATTCGCTATTCGATTGGCCAGACCCCTCGTGTGAGTAGGCTTAAAAATTATAAACGAAGTTTCTAAACTATCAATCAGTTTCAAACCCTAAATACACTCCCTAAAATATGCAATAAATCTCTAGGATCTATGAGATCCACAATATCTTCAACTATCACTGAAAATTTCTTGAAATATTCTTTAAAAGGATAGATATGATTACAACCATATATTTTCAACCAAATCTCAACCCTACACATCCTTATAGAATTCCACAAAACATAGGAATTTCAAACAAATAAACAATTAAATTCAATTAGGGAACACACTCCCTTAGTAAAACAAAGACCCCTAGGCATATTCAAATGTGCTTAATTTCAGAGGCAGGATAATTATGCATCAGAATCCCAAGGAACAAATTTTTTCATGATATCATGATCATGAGTCTCCAATTGTTGATGTCCTCCTAGATCCTAAACTTTATGCTACTATCCACTTGCCTTGCTATCCTATTGTATTTTTGTTTCCTGCAACTTTTCATTTTCCTTTCTAATGAAAATCTACAATATCAACTTTACTCTTTTGTTGATTGTCTTCTCTGCTTCAATATTCCTTTTGTGAGACACCTTTACAATCAACATACTCATCTCATCAATCTCTATGTCTAGTCTATTTGTTTGTTGGGACATAACATTACTACACACTTGTTGTTGTTCACTGGTTGGTTGATGCATTTATTCTTCTCCATATCCCCATACAAAAGTGTTTGAGATATTTAACTTCTCTATGGGAAACTGATTATGGTTTATATCTCCAGTATTCTTACTCAAATATTCATCTCCCTTGGAAAACTTTGCATTCTTTCAATGTTCAAACAAAAAAAAATAATTGAAAAGAAAAAATCTCCCCCTCTTTAATTGATGCCTCAAGTATTCATTTCAATTATGTGCTTGCAACTATCATGTAGTCCTCTTTATTAATCCTTAAATTGATCAACCAATCTTCCAACATCCTTAGCTCTCCTTCAAAATCTGTGAACACTATATCTAAGTGTTTTCCTTCATCCTTCATCTTCCTGACAACTCCAAATGACTGTCCAATATCATCATATGCAAAACCTACAACCATACACAATTGTCATATTTAAAAACATAAGGCTCTTTATCCTCATTTGATTCCTATTTCAACACATCCTCATGTTGATACAAACCTTTCAAATAGTTGATGACACTCTCAACAATTCTCTCTTCTTCCTCATCTTCTCCAAGAATTTCTCCTTGCTCTGGTTCACATAAGTGAACTCTTTCCTCTGTCTAAACTCAACTTCTTTGAGTTTTTCTTCTCTCATCCAAGCACTCAACCTTTGCTTCTAGCTCCTCAAGCTTTTCCTCAAATTCCTTGCAAAAAATTTCATCACATGCCACTTAACTTTCCTCTTCACATTCCATCCTTGTCTTTGGTTCTCATTTCTTTCCTATAGAAGTTGTCATATGTTATAGATTTGTGCCTTCAAATCAACCATTTCTCTTTCAATATCCTCCTGATTCATTCTTCTCCTTATGCCATTTTCTTTGGCATGTTCCTTTCCTTTGTTGTGTATTGAACCTAAACCAATGTCATGGCCATCAGTAGTCATCTCCATTTCCTAATTTGGTGAACTTCTCCTAGTCCACTATGAGATGCATCAAGCCTCTGTAGAAAGACTCATCTACCTGCCACTCAATGCCTCACCAAGATTCCTCTTGAACTTGACTTCTCTACACTACTCTTCTATGGCTTATACACCTACTCACTTCACTCTAAGAACATTTTTTGTTCTCATTACTTTCAATCTTCAGTTGGAAGTATTTACAACATCCTTTGCTGCAAGGTTTTTCCACAAGATTCTCGTTATTCTCTAAGAGCTCCACATGCTCTCTATCAAAACTCCTCTCGCTGTAATACTACTATCAATATTTCTTCGGTGCCTTCATTCACAATTATCATTACCAAAGTTAATTGTAAAATATCAACGACTACCTGCAATATTTATTCACAATCTTGTCTTCCACATTCATTGCACTTGAATGGAAAATCCCTCTCACAATCCCTCTATAGTAATCCAATAAAGAATTATATATCGAATTCCTTTTTCTTCTTGTCTACACAATTTATACAAGCTTCTTTCTGCTGAAATTTTAAGTTCACTGATGCTATATATGCAATGTCAAAACTATAGGTTTATCCATCCACTTTCAAAGAAAAAATGTGATCTGATACCAAACATGAACTCTGTTCATTTAAAGTATTCCTCTTGAAATCAAATAAACATGAAAATAAAATTTCCTTCTCTGATACCAAAAATGATGACCTCTTGGCCTGTTTGTCCCAGAAGTGCAAAATTCATGAATCAATTATACTCATTTCTGAAGTCGAGTTGTTCCAAAGCTAATGTGTAGACCCACAATTTCCTTTTCAGTAATAGAGTATCATGTTATCTTTGTTTACACAGCTTTAGATTTTTGTGTGCAAATCTCTAATGTTGGCATCGATTCCTTCTTTAATAGAGTTTATGTAGTGTATGTTATCACACCATTCCATTAGTGCTCTAAACTAGACACACATTATATTAAACGTTATAACCTTGCGCTAAATATCCATTCACCAACTCCTTTGTCTCAACTCGTGACCATGCACCATGACCACGACTTAACTCGTCAGGGCTTAATTTATATTTCAAATCTTCACCATTGATCATCACAGAATGGATGATCCTGATTTGTAGTCGGAGTGTGGAATCAAACTCCAACAAAACGCCTCTCCTTTTAGACCCCAAATGCCTACGCGTTCTTAATTGTTGATCTATCCTGAGATCTAATCTTAGTCATTGTTCGGACTTATTTCTTCAGAGTTCTCACCCACCATGCACTCATTCTCCCTTCAACTATTTGAACATCCTATACCATCGATATTTCGTAGGATCTATGGTCCAAATTCTTTAGTGTTCATTTCCACTATGCCAGGTCTTCATTGGTCAACTTGCACATGCCTCCCACATGTCACCTTTACACTCGTGGATCCCACTTCCATGTTTCCAATCTCTCATTTGTGTGCTTCACTACCACATATCGACTATTCATTCATCGACTCCATATGTCATGGTTTTCATCAATTTCCACGTGTCTCTTCCGAACTTCCATAGAATATTCTTTGATTCCCTGGCTTTGGAGTGGTAGAAATTCTCTAGTTCTCTTAAAATATAAGGAATTGTATTGAAGGGGAATAAACCTGGATACTGTTTATCTCAGAGCGTTATACCGAAATCCAATAACTAGACTCCAAAGACTAATAAGGTGACACCATGTGTCACTTTCTTAGTCGTTGATCTTGGCTACTCCAAACTCATATGGATCGTCGGTCATCTTCGTCGAGGTATCCTTTACTATGAATGCCTAGGTCTATCTATTGACACATGTCTTCTCCATATATCTCAGTCTCGATCATCACAAATTAATCTCTATCATCCGTCGCTCTACCCTTGTCATAGTACTCTTCGTTGTTGGACCCTCTCGACTCTGATTACACTGCTCCAAAGTCTCTTCATTGTTTCTTTGGGATATGAACTTAGGTTAATTCATGTCTGTCGATCTAGATGTTAACCACTTTATATATAATATTGTCCCTCCAATCTTTACTTATGAACAATTCTTTGGTTTGATGAATTGACGCTCCTGATTGATTCTTTAACTAGATTTGATGAATCCTATTTCTCGGCATCTTCATACATATCTTAACCTCTGTTCAACTTGCACACATAGAGAAAATCAATCTCCACTTGTCCCAATTTCAAGGATATCCCTGGGATTAACAACAATTTCAATCGATCAAGTTTTTTCTTGATACATCAATTTCTTCGATTATCGATGGTTGATCTCGATCCGACCTACACCAAATACTTGGTACCTATCCTAAACCTGCATACACACCTTTGAGGGGGAAATTATCATTGTTTTATTATTAAAACCTTCACACTCAATCTAACAGAGGTTTTACCACAGAATAAAGGTCCTTGAATAGACATTCCATGCAACACTCAAAATAGAGTGACTTCACTATTAAATCATACACATATTGTAGACACAGTTTACATAATATCTCTCTGCTCTAATGGCCTTTCAAAATATTACTCTTTCCCTAATTTTTTATTTCATTGGCCACACCCCTCAAGCCCATAAGCTTACAAATTATAAAGGAAGTGTCTGAATTGTCAATCAATTTCAGACCCAAATACACTCCCTAAAATCTGCATTAAATCTCTAGGATCCTTTAACAAGAGAGATCTAATTACAACTATATATTCTCAACCAAATCTCAACACTACACATCCTTCTAGAATTCCACAAAACATAGGAATTTCAAACAAACAATCAATTAAATTCGAACCCAACCCCTTAGTAAAACAAAGATGTTTATACTCAAGCGTTTCGGGAAGCACATGCATTTTCTATTTATATATTCCTAATAGCCGAGCTACCTCAACTCGACTATTACTGGATCAATATTTTGCTCCAACGAAGAATAGAATTAACAACGATTGGTATTCGCACCATCAAAGGCTAGAATTCCTTCAACATGCAACCAACTACATTCATGAAATGGGAGTATATCGTATTGTCCACAAGGTAGTACTAAATATGAGCGGGTGAATGAAGTGACTGACTTCTACCATTCTATCATACAGATAGATAGTTGGTTTTGCCTCCGTCATTAACTACACCTGCTTGTCCACTTCTGGCCTCTGGAAGTCGGTCACTAAGGAGACTGTTATTTTCTAACAGCGTTTTTGAGGTTACTAGACTGGATTTGAGGTTACTGAGCACAATAGGTTGGTGTAACTACTGAGAACCTCAAGGAGCGGCTATCCTTTCAGCAACAGAATACAATGGAAGAAATTCAATCATTTAGTAAAAATGGGGTCTTTTACTAAGTAGATTACCAAATAGGTGTTACAGAAACCCATCTATTTTCATGCAAGATTTGCAATGAATATATATAAAAATATTTTTTCATCCATTGTTAAGAATATGTCAAAACAAAAATAGTAAATTACCAAATAGGTGTTACAAAAACCCATCCCATTTATTGCCATGCAAAACTTACATATCACCCACACCATCATTTATTAGAAGGGTGATACCTATGAGTCCTAGTGCCYTGGCAAACCTAGATTCCTAGGGCAAGGAACATATAAATATCATTTATTAGAAGGATGAATCCCATAGGTCCTAGTGCCCTGCGAAACCTAGATTAAGGCAGGGAGCATATAAATATCATTTATTAGAAGGGTAATGCCCATGGGTCCCAGTGCCCTCCCAAACCTAGATTAGGGCACAGAGCATATAAATTGCATTCCATGACCTAAGAATAATACCCAAAAATGGTTTATGTATTGGAGCATTCATTTATTATTAAAGTTATGTAAAGCAATCGCAATAAGTTACGATGTCAATTTGAAGATCATTAAAAAACTCATGTATGAAATGCATCAAATTATTCAATATTGTTTTGGGAATTTTCATTTTTTTTTTTCTATTTATTTGGAAATTAAATTAGGATTTAATTTTTATATTTAATTATATGAAGTAAAATGCTTGAAGAAGATTTATTTATAACCAAAAATTTGTAATAAAAATTTGGTTTTTAAGGCTACATAAATTTAAATGAAAAAATGCAAGATTGAAAACATTGTGGATTGGGATATTGAATGGTTAAATATTATATGTTATTGGAATATTGAATCTTTAAATATAATGCTAGATATCAAAAATAAAATCCTACACACAATTCTTTATAGTAAGAAAGATAAAAGTCCTTATATTCAAAAGGATGGAGGGTTTTAATACTTATTGGTTGATATATTACTACCAATACTTTGACAATTTTGTACTTGCAAACAATAAATATGAACAAAAATGACATATCTAGAATTTGCAAAGTTCAAGCAACAAATTCAGTGACCACTTATTGCACATTGATGCTTTGCAAAGTTCTAGCTTCATGAAAAGTGATGTACCTTTAGCCAACAAGTGACCATGGATGTATTATATATGTATTTTGTAACACAATTGCAAATATACAAGATAAAACAACAGTGAAGGAACCGCATAATTATAGTGTATGGTGGTAGTGGAGAAATGTACTAGAGAATGATATCAAAAAACACCACATACACAGGTACATCTAGTCCCTGCAAAAAGGGCATGACTATATATTTTTATTCATTATTGACCATCAATTGGTTGTCCTTTGACTACAAATATTTTTATGCTCTCCAATGGGGATCATCCATGCTCAATTTCATATATTCAAATTCAGTGGGGGGTACAGTATGTACACCTCTATATACTTTAACAGTCAAATCATTGTGCAGAGGGGGTCTCTTGTCGCACAAATGAGGGGGTCTCAAAAACAAATTTGGTGCCTAGCTTGATCGTGACATTAGAATAAGATTATTATTACTATAAGTCCTATCAATTTTGTATTGGATACATATTTATATATATATATTTTTTATAAGAGACAATCTTCAAAGATGACAAGGGAATGTAGTGTAATGTTGTTTAATTCATTATATATATTTAATGTAATAAAAACTAATTATCGTTTTTATTTTTAGGAATAATATATAGTGAGTAGGAAAAGGAGTGAAAGGAAACAAAACACAAGGTATGCATTTCCAAAACTATATTGTTCTTTTTTCTCACTTGCATAATATCATGAACATAACATAGGAATAATTTGAAAAATATAAATTAGAAAATAACAGAAGGAATAGATGTGGAAAGGTATCAAATGAAAGAGAACTACATTGTACTTAAGAACACTACATTGTGCATAACAACAATGACCAAGTATTGAATAACAATGGTATTTTTTTACTAGATGCACTTTCATATGGTGCATGAGACTGCGTATTTTATGCATTTCAAGTCTCGTTGCATTTTCATTATTCTCCGATTGAGTTTTGAAATGGATTGATATTTCATTTCTTAATATGTTTAAGTAATGGCAACGTAGAAACACTAGAGTCATATCAATGAGTTGGCATCTGATTTTTTGTACCAATTGCATGGAATTCATGACATTGACACATATCTTTACAAAATGAAATTGTTTGCATCTACAAATCTTTCATACCAATTGCATGGAATTCATGGCGTTGACACATATCTTTGCAAAATGCAATTGTTTGCATCTAAAAATCTAAATGAAACATGGAGACAATGTCTAGCCAAGTTGTTGAATATATCAATTGGAATTTGGTCCTAACAAGGA